>BQKN01059493.1:69729-89150 GCA_022839385.1 Asparagus kiusianus
GAGGGATTTCCTATACTCGTGTTTTTGCACGATTTTCTCAAATCCTTCGTCATTTTCTACATATAGGACACTTGCGGTCTCCTTTTTTTTAAGAAAAAAAGATGGGAAAAATTTCCCGTTCATTTTATTCAGAAAACTAGAAGTACATGCACAAGAAGGATACGAGATAGTATCTAAAAAAGCTTTCATTTTAAAACATTTACAATCTAAAATCAAGTGTTTTTATTTGTTTACCTTCATATTGATTTTTACCACAAAATCAGAAAGGATAAACTTCCATTTTACAAGTGCATCAGGCAACAGAAACCCTTTTCCTTTGTGGTCCATTTCAGAAAGGGATTTGGATCTCTCTCCAATTTGTTCAAAAAATAGTGGACATGACACTATTTTTAACATGTTTTTTTTAATCTATTTAGTGAATAGTTATTATTAATTCTAAATATAGCATTCTCATGAATTGCATATTTACTAATCTATCTATACTACTATAAAAGAGGATTCTTATGTTAGATTTTTAACTTTCTTTTTTATTCTCTCAATTTTAATAATTTCTAACTAGCACTTGAGTGCACGCAATGGGTGCATGATGTAAAAAGTGGGAGAAGCATTGTAATCGAATTGTCAAGGGAATGGATAGATATGATTTTGAGTGTATTTTTTTGATTTGTTTTGAATTTCTCAAGTTTAAGGACATTTCTGCTATTTTTTCAAAGTTTGACATTTTTGCTTTTGATTCTGTCAATTGCGAGAGCATTTTTGTTATTTTTTAAGTGAGGGCAATTACATTAATATTTTCAAATATAAGGGTATTTTTAGAATTCAGAAAATGTGACTCACAATGGTCAAAAGAGGAGTTCTTCTCAATAGTAGGTGTGGTCAAATATTATAATTATTTATTTTAAGTTTATTTATTTACTACAACATGGTTGTAAAAAACTTCATAATTATCATAATATGTTAATATTTTTTGGATATTTTCATATGTGATTTTAATATTTTGTCTTTCAAAGAAATAGTAATGTTTAAAGCCTTAAAATATTAATGATTTAATATTAATTAGCAATTTTAATGTATAATTTCAAAATATTAATGATGTAAGGTTTAGATATGGAAAAACCCTATTATTTTTAATAAAAAATACATTCTTGAATCATTAAGAAAAATGGTAGGTTTTATCTAGTCATTAAGGATTTTGTTCAATTATAAAAAATTCACTTCCACCTGTTGTTCATCTGGCGATCGAGTATTATAGATATTCCAAAATCAATCAAGAAAGAAAATATAAATTATGTGATCAATTCCAAAATCTAATTTTGTACTTTTTTTACATCTTTCTAACTACTAATTGATCTGTCCAAATGATTAATCTCTAGTTTTAGAAAATTATAAAATATAATCTAAGAATTATTTGTACATATTATGCACTCATATTGATTGTATCTTAACAAAATAATTCATATCTATCCATTATCAAACAACATCCAAAAATTTAGCTTAAAGAGTTAGAAGAATACAATATATGTAATACTACTCATATCTAAGCTATAAGCTTAATAAAGTTATAAGAATGTGAGCAATATAAATTGACAACTTAATTTACTTTATCAAATAATTTATTACAAATCAAGAAAGACAAGGGGAATCAAAAGGATTGTATACCCATCCCAAATAAATATTAAAATTCTCTTAAAGATTCTTATAGCAAAAGATTTTTAGAGTTGATATGTAGCATAAATTTAACAACAAATAACTCAAACCTGTTCATTGAGTGATAAACTTGCTATAAACTCCACTTTTATAAAATTGATATCACATGTGTCTTAAGTTGTGTCTTTGCTTAAGAGTTAATTTTAGAAAACTTTTCCTCAACTATGGAGGGCATGAGAACCCCCCAGGAAAACTATATAAGTTTGAGTAAAGCTTCGCTAAGTTTTGGGTGTTTTGTAGATAATCTATCTTAACTTAAAAAAATTGATTTAACCCCAGTGAACTTTTCTCAATTAAACTTAACCTCTCAAAACTAACATCATTGAGTCTTATCTGTTATGTAACAAGTACTTGACTTGGAAAGACCAAAATATCAATCAATCATAAAAGAATTACATTGGCTTTTACTAGATAAAAGAGGTGATATAGAGGGGAAAAATTATAAATTGATTGTGATCCTTTTATTATTGGTTAAGGATTTCTTTTTAATTAAAATTGCTTTCTTTAAGAGGGTATTTTATCCAAATCACATATCGAAGTAACTATGTTAAGGGGGTTTGTTGATAGAAGTGTAAAAGATTAGAAGAGTTTTTATGAGATACGCTATAGTTGAGAGATGTTTTTAAAAAATCAACACTTCTTTTAAATATGGCTTATTTATAATTTGTCCCAAAAATTTTAATAATTTAATAATAGTCCCTAAAATTATGAGCAATTTCAAAAATTTGTGGGAATAAGATGAAATCATTAGATATTTTAAATCAAGGAATTAATATCTAAATAACTTTTACATATTTACTATTATAGGCATTCTATTAAATATCGACCAATATATTGCTATAAGGCTAATATATCGGGTTAACGACTTTATCTTGGTAATATTTTATATTATTTTCTTTTATTTGTTGATTTTTTAATATATCGACCGTTATAGAAAATACGACCGATATATCCTTTTAAAGATATCAAGAAAATCATGATATTTTTAATTTAATTCTAGGCTGGGGTTTGGATCATGTTTGGGAAACAAAATCAGAACCCGCAAAACCCACTGATAATCATCTTTTTATTATAATTTTATACCCTCATTATCTATTTTACATGAATAAATATACCACTACTAATTATTTTTATCTTTAATTGCAGGTTAACCCAAGATATCTTCTCTTAACAAAAACCATGAATTAAATGAAGAATACAAGCAAGAGCCGAAAAACCCAAGCCTAAAATCAAGCTGAGTAGCTTGTAGAAGCCGGAGAAAATAAAAAAATCAAATATGAAAAAAAAGGTATTCAAGATGGTTGGCCGTAAAGAAACAACGATATCTCCTATTCTGGAATGCGGAATTTAACATATAATATATAAAAATCGCTTATCTCGACAAGACAAAGCCAACCGTGAAGTCAAAGTTTTTATTAGAGTATCGATGCTAGCATCGATGTGGGCATCGATGCCTACATCGATGTTAGACATTCTGTTATGCATCAAAGGCTAAAAATGAATTGTTTTGGATAAGTTTTTGATATAAGGGCTCACATTCACTGACGTTTACTATAAATAGGGGTAGAGAGTAAGGGGTTAATGATATAAAAATTTTTGTAACTCCATTTGGAGAGGAGGGCCACTCTTAATTGAGAAGGCCTCTTAAATTTATAACTTTTGTTATAATTAATAAAATAATTTTTTCACTACTTTAAATATTTTTCCTCTTTGTTGGATGATGAAGATGGAGATGAAGAATTATTTGGAGGTTTACATTTCTTTTATTTTCTTTCTATTTCTTTTTAGTAATTTCTTTATTATTGCTTATTAGTTAGATTTACATTCATGCTTATAGTGTAGATTTATTTTCTTGTCTTTTTATTTCCTTTTTGTACTTTAATTTGTAGAGTAGATTTATTTTCTTGTCTTTTTATTTCCTTTTTGTACTTTAATTTGTAGAGTAGATTTATTTTCTTGTTCATAGTTTAGATTTTTCTTTTCTTTTTGTAATTAGTTCTTTTTCTTCTTGTTTTTATTTCTTAAGATGTGAAATTAATTCTTGTAGAAATTTTAGAATTATATGAAACTAGTCTAATTTCCTTTATGTTATGTAAATTATTCTCTTACACTTAAAATGATCATGTATAGGATAATTAACTAGAGAACTAATTGATAGAAGAAGAATTTGATAATCTATGCTTATCTTGAGTGGTTTGATAGGTTATACTTATGAATTCTAGGATTACTATCTTGTTGTTGTTCTTATCATGATTTTTATTTTGATTTAGATGATAATTTGATAGGCTATACTTTCCTTAAATAGTTTGATAGTCTATACTTAATAAATCTAAATTGAATTATGACAAAAAGAGAATAGTTTGTATTTAATAATTAAGATTAGCTAGTGGATTCAATTCTAGATTTCTCAATTCTAGATTATCTCATATGACATCTAATGTTACATATATATCCTTGATTTTTGCAACCCGATATCATGTAATTTATTTTTTTAATATTTATTTGATGTCCAACACTTTGTAGTAGTATTTCAGAAACCTCTTCTAAAGTTTTCTAAGAGAAGTATATAATTTTAGGAAATAATTTAAAATCTCGAGACTCATTCAAAATATGATGCTTTAATTTTGTTCACATCTCCTCTACTATATAAATATAAGCTAAGCATTTGGCCTTATATTGTATGATGAATATTATTTATCAATGGGATCATATACCATTGTTTATGGATAACAAAGGTTTCAATTCTTTTGTAGGCTTAATTGAACTGAAATACCTTATAGTTTACCAAAATTATACTTATCTATCTCTACTTGTATCTTGCTACACCTTTTTTTAAACTTTTAGATAACATATCTTGATGTACTTAAATATCCTAATGTTTTCTAAAATTTAATGTTTTACCTTCTATTTTGTTACCTAACATAAGAATACTCTTTGTAATTTTCCTATATGAGTTTCATGATATAATTTTAGGACAATTCTATATTTTCTACTCTTTCCACAAATACTTTATTGACATGTAATTATCTATTAATATATTATTATACATTATTAATAATTAATATGATGTAAAGTTTTATAATAACTAAATTATGCAAAATTAAAGACATATAATATAATTAATTACCAATGATAATTAATTTAGTTTAGTAAGTATTAGAATGTAATATCAAAAGTGAATAGGGATAATATAGTCATTGGAATATTTTTCCACAACTCCCTCTTTTAAAGAGAGTATGGTATAGTATAGATAGCTATTAGTACTAAATTTTGTGTGGTTACATTGACCATTATGTTCTAGTAGATTATGTTTTTGGTTAAACCCCAACTATCATGTTAGTTATCTGAGGACTTTTTAGGTTCCCATGAGATTATATTATGGATTAAATACTTATTCCTAATTTTTTTCTACATAATTAGTATTCAATACGAAAATATGGTTATATGTATGTGACATGACAAAGGAAAATATTTTAGAGCAGCTAACCAAGATTATCCTATGCAGATGCATCATTATCTATATAGAAAATCTTTCCATCGACTAAGTTAAATATGAGACATCTTTGACTAGGAGTAGGCATGAGCAGGGCCGGTTTAGGCCCGTGACTTGGTCCGTCGGGTTCAAGGTCGGGCCGGGTCTGACCAGGGCTCGCCCGGGTCATAGTCGGTCGGGCCTATTTCTCTGATCGTAGGTTTAGGATTGAACCCGGCATGGCCCACGACCCACTAAGGGGCTGGCTGGGTCGAGCCTAGCCCACGACCCACGGATCGTGGGTCAGCCCGTGGATTTTTTAACTTTTTGCTAAATGTTTTATTTTTAATTTCTAAACTATATTAACTTCGTATTCATAGCTATTAAATTATATTTAAATAATTTTTTTCTATTCTACTCTTTATTTAAAATGATATAGACACACACGCACACGCTCATTATATAAAGATAAACATCACATGGAAAACATTATAAATACAAAGATATACGTGGTTCAGACTTCAAAGGAAGACTTACGCCTACAAGAATTTAATAACTTCCATTTATATTTTGCCAAAAAAAAGTAAACACTAAACACTAATAATTAAAATTTTAGGTCGGCCAGGGCTAGGTCAATGGTGGGCTGGTTCAAGATGGGTCGGGTCAATTTCCCTAGTCCCAGGTCTGGAGCTAGACGCAGCCCCACCTGTGACCGACAAATAGGATCTAATCTCTCTGAAGAATTCTCTCAAAATCCTCTTTTTCTGATATCTAATCTCTTCTAAGGCGTTTCATATATATAGAAAACCTAAAATTAAAACAGACTAGGAATTCTACAACCAAAAAACAAAATAGATTAGGAATCCTAATAACATGTTACCAAAACAGATTAAGAATCCTGTTACCAAAACAGATTAAGAATCATGTTACAAAAACATATTAGGAAACTTGCTGTACAATAATTTGTTTGGTTCCAGCTTTGAGTCTACATCCCTTAGACTAACAATCTCCCATTTAGTGACTAAAGCACAATCAACGAGCTCACTAGAACTCTCCCTTCTTCGTAAGTATCCTTCTACACAAAAAATCCATTCTTCAATCATCATCAACCCGACAATCCCGGCGATCCTCCTGGTGTGGTTCTACCTTTATCTCCTACACATGAAGGCTAACTGAAGCTGCGTACAACTCCAGTTTATCAATGGTCACTATTTTCGTCAACATATCTATAGGATTTTGACTCCCCAAAATCTTCTCTAGATGTCACTTCCCGTCCTTAATTAGCGAGTGCATAAAATGATATCGTACGTTGATTTGCTTCGTTTTGGTATGATATAGTAGATTCTTAGCAAGATGTATAGTACTCTGGCTGTCACAATAAAGAAATCATCTCCCTTGCTTCAGATCCAACTCTTCCAGGCATCTGTTCAACCAAATCATCTCCTTGCTTGCTTCAGTCACCGCGACATACTCAGCTTCAGTTGTAGACAAAGTTATAATCTTCTGTAGATGTGAAACCTAACTCACTACTGTCGACGCTAATGTATAAACATACCTCGTGTGCTCCGCTTCATATCATGATCACCGGAGAAGTTCGCATCCACGTATCCCTGCAATACCAACTTCTTCCTCCTGAAACATAATGACTTGTGTGTAATCTCTCTCAAATAGCGTAATATCCATTTCACAGCCTCCCAATGCTGCTTTCCTGGATTGCTTGCAAACCTGCTCATAACTCCTACTACATGGGTAATGTCCGGTCTCATGCAAACCATCTCGTACATGAGACTCCAAATAGCCGAAGAATATGACACCCTACTCATATGCTCTCTATCTGCATCAGTCTTAGGTGATTGCTCTTCAGATAGCTTGAATTGGCTTCCAAGGGGCGTACTAAAAACCTTAGCATTCTGCATGTTGAACCTCTGAAGTACCTTCTCGATGTATTCAGCTTGACTCAACCTTAATATTCCTTCAGCTTTATCTCTACTGATACGCATCCTTAGAATTTGCTTCGCTACACCCAGATCCTTCATAGCAAACTCCTTAGCTAACTGCTTCTTCAAGTTGTTTATCTCCTCTAAACTCTTCCTGCAACTAACATATCATCAACATACAATAACAATATGATAAAATTGGACTTGAACCTCTTGAAGTAGCAACACTGATCTGAATTGCATCTTCTATAGCTATTATTATGCATAAAATTATCAAACTTCTTGTACCACTATCTTGGGGCTTGTTTCAATCCGTACAAGCTCTTCTTGAGCTTACACACTATCTCTTTGTTTACTTCTTCAATGAAGCCAACAGGTTGCTTCATGTAGATTTTTTTATCCAAGTCACCATGAAGAAAGATAGTCTTCACATTTAACTGCTCACTGTAGAGACCTTTTACAGCTACTAAGGTCAACACCACTATGATGGTGGTGAGCTTTACAAAGGGGGAAAAAATTCTCTGTATAGTCCACTCCTTCCCGTTGTTGGAACCCCTTCACGACTAATCTAACCTTGTATCTCTTACTTCTATTACACTACTGCTTGACCCGATAGACCTATTTGTTATGCAATGCTTTCTTCTGTGCAGGTAGCTAGACTAACTCCCATGTCCTATAAGTGTGTAGAGAATCCATCTCCTCTTGCACTCACTTGCATAGCCTCATTATAGCACTCCGGTTCTCCATTATCTGTCAAAAAAAATAATCAAGTGATGAGAGATATCTAGGATTCAGTTTGGGTACCTTGGAAGACCTCCTAAGCTCCACGCTCTGGGTAGTCGTCTCTGTACCTGGAGCCTCCTCCGTTCTTTAGTCAGAATTGACTTTATCACCCCCATCTGGAAGTTCCTCTAAGTCCATATGCTCAGATCTACCTGTATCCGTAGTGCTGCTCCCACTGCTTTAGCTATCATTGGCACTACATGTAATGACCATAAAATTTGATACCAGTTAAAATAATTTTTTGGTATTTTTAAATATTTAATTATAATTTTTAGAAGAGTATTTTTATTTTTCTCGGCTTTCTAGAATTTTCTATGATTTAAAAGTCTAAAGTTTATATTTATGTAAATGATATTAATATTTATAAATTAATTTTATAGGGTGAAAATTTCTAGAAATCTATTATATTATTGATACCATTACGTATTATTTTTAAATAATATGTTGTATTATTGTTATTATTACATATTATTTTATATAATACATTGTATTAGTAATTACGTATTATTTATATAATTTCTTGTATTATTTATACTATTGCATATTATCTATCGTATTAGTACAACTAATATGTTTATTGTATAGATAATTATCCTATAATTATTTGATTTTAAATATAAGAAATTATATTTTTATTAATTATTCTTATTTAATTATATAATTTCTTGTATTATTTTTACTGTTGCATAGTATCAGTTGTATTAGCACAACTGGTATGTTTTACTATGTATATAATTATCCCACAATTATTTGATTTTAAATGTAAGTAAATATATTTTTATTATTAATTATTCTCGTTTAATTGTATAATATGTATATATTTTGACTATTTCGTATCAACTATTGTATTAGCACAACATGTACGTTTTTACTTGAAGATAATTATTCAGTAATTATTTTGATTTTTAAATACCGATAATTATTTATTTTCATTATTTTTCGTATATATAACATTGTACTCTCTCTCTATGATTCATCTCTTCCCCGCCGCCTCTATCTCGCGTTCTCTCTCTCTCCCAGAACACATCACCGTCAGTCTCCATCTCGCCGCTTGCGCTCCTCCTCCACTCGTCACCCCCGAACAGCCTGTTCACCGTCGCTCGCCGTCACGAGTTCCACGCCTACAACTCCTCGCCCTCACCGCCCGCTCTCCCATCTTCGACCCTAGCACCACCCTCATCCCTTGTCGTAGCCACCCCGGGTGCCTCCCTCTCAGACCACACCCCCGCCTCTCGCTGCTTTCCTCGCCACTGCGTCACTATCTACCCCTGCAGCTTAGCCCGCCCCCTTGTCCTCCTCGCGCCAAGCTCGACCACCCCCTGAAGCCCCATACTTGACCACACACCACCCGCAACCTGATCCACAGCCCGACAGCGCCTGGCCGCTGACCTCTCTCCCGTTGCAGCTCCGAGCCCGCCCTCCGATGTTGCCTCATCTCGATGTCGTCCATCAGCTCCGACGCTACCCGTCGCCACCTCGCCATCATCGCGTTTAGATTCGACCCTTGGCCGTCGTTCGCTGAACATCTCTACCCCCTCCATGCGATCCTGGTCAACGTCGTCATTCAGATCCGTCACCTCTTCAGCGCCGAGCGCCACACCGTCAACGTCGATTCGTTCGACACAACCTGTGGCAAGATCCCTCTTGCTCAGTGACTGTCATATCAATTTTAGATCTGTGAATTAATTATATGATGTTTAGATTGTAATATGATTATGCTGTAGTATGAATACTGTGATATTTTGCATAGGTTGGTTGATGAGATGTTATTAAAGAATATTTTTAGAATGATTATTGTGAGAAATATTTTAAAAGAAATTATTTTTAGAAAAATAATATTAAAAGAAACGTTTAAAGATTATTTTAGAATTATTGCATTGAGAAATGAATTTATTTGTGTAAAAGGGATTATTTTAGAATAATAATTTAAAATAGTTTATTTTCTAAAAAGATTATTTTAAATAAATAAATTTATGATTTTTAAAGACTAGTTCTGAATCAATATAATGAGAAACAATCCTACAAGAATTTATTGGAGGAAATTGGTTTTCACGCATGTTTATGTTGTTCATAAGTCACTATTCATGATTACATTTCATGTTTTTCAATTATTTTAATGTATTTGATATTACTACTTTTATTGTTCCTGGTTGTGTTGAGAACCCTTAGTAGTTCATGACTTAGTGGTCTCGTGCATCATGAACAGACCTAGTAACATGTGTGGGTGCGTTGACTGAATTTAGGAGGTGCACCAGAGATAGTGTGGTTATATTTGACTTAGAAAAGCGAGAAGAGTTAGGATGGGGAAGTCCATGTTCATGCGATTGGATATAGCTGTTGATGTATCTTCCAGGCTCGCCCTATGATCCAGTGTAGCTTGGGGTTAGTTTGTTGGGTCAAAGTAAAGCCAGTGTAGTCACGTTGGTCCGTGAATTTGACATTCACCCAAGTTTAGCTTGAGTTCAAACCAGGTTAAAATTGGATTGTGTGTAGCCCTCTGACCGATCCAGTGTAGCAACGTAGTGGGTGCACGTAGGAGATTTATGAACAGTCAGTTATCCAATGATATGAGCGTTGACTCTATATGAGATGTGGATCGGTGTGTTTTTAGGATGGTTAGTATTCGACCCGGTTACCATATGTGGTTAGCTATATGTTTATCAGGTTTTAGTAGTGTTTTCGCATGTTGATTTGTTGAATTTCTAGTTGTTCATTCTTTTGTCATTTTTGTTGTCGTAATGTTTTAAGCTTGGGTTTTCATTTGTTCTATTTGTCTTGTGGGATCTTGTCGTGTGCCTTGCATGCTGACGTACACCTGTTTTCTCTGGTGTATGACAGACTTAGAGGAACGATAGGTCTAGCTTAGAGATACGTCAGAGCCAGAGGATCCTCCGCAGGAGTGCTTTACAGATCGAGCAGAAGAAGCCTAAGCTTAGTTATTCCTTTCAGTTTGTTTTTGCAGCACCTTTCATTCCCGCTTGATTGATGTATTTATATTTCTTCAGTATTCATTTGTTTAGTCATGTATAAGGGCATTTTTGACCCGTATTTTATGTCTGAGATGATATTCCCTTGTGATATGAATATTTTTGTTCTGAGTTTGTCTATTATATTCTCGCTATCTGTGATCGGGGACCTGTGCCATTGCATTGTACTTATTTTCAAATGCTTAGCGTATTAGGTTGAGGAGAATTGTTTATTTTTATTTACTCTCCTTAATCTAATACGTCGTGGGCTTGTTCACGTTCTGATTCTTCGATATTTTGGGAAGTAGGGCGTGACACTACATTTGTTCTTGTACATCACCTCCTCATTGAATATCAAATCCATGCTTCTAATAATCTTCATGTTATTCAAATCCCAAAGATGATACCCGAACTCATCAATGTCGTATCCAATGAATGTGCGCTTCTGTTACTTAGCCTCTAGTTTGTCCCTAACATGGTCACTGATATGAACATATGCCACACAACCGAATACTCGCAAATATGAGAGATTGATCTTCTTGCCACTCCAAACCTCCTCCATAATCCCGTAATCTAATGGAACTGATAGCCCATGATTAATCAAGTAAGTTGTCGTATGTACCACATTCATCCAAAATGTCTTAGGCAGACTTGCATATAATCGCATACGCTTGGCACGCTTCGTCAATGCCCTGTTCATCCTCTCTGCAACGCCGTTTTAATGCGGCGTCCCTGGAGTAGTCCTCTCCAAGAAAATCCCATTTAGAGGATAGAACCTCTTGAACTCCTCCAACTAGTATTCTCCATCGTTATCTGATCTCAGACACTTCACCTTCAGACCTGTCTCGTTCTCCACCATAGCCTTCCACTTCTTGAAGATCCCGAACACCTCTAACTTGTGCTTTATGAAGTATACCAACATCTTCCTCGAGTGGTCGTCAATGAAGGTGACATAGTACGTCGAATCACCAAGAGAAGACACGCTAGCTGGACCCCATATATTAGTATGAACTAACTCTAGCTTCTAAGCTTTAGGTGGCCTTCCACCCTTCTAGAAACTAGCTCTCTTCTGCTTCCCAAAGATACAGTCCTCGCAAACACCAACCTTCACGGAATCGATGCCGGTTAGCTTCCCCTGTGAATGTAAAATCTTTATCCCCTTCTCATTTATGTGTCTTAATCTATTGTGTTATAGATCTATACTCTCTTTACTAGCTACAATTGCAAGAGTGTCACTCGCATGTGAGGTGAGGTAGAGAGTTCTTATTTTGTTGCCTCGGGTGTAGGCGTCAAAAATTACCTATAGGTTCCTACACACAGCTCGAGATATAAAAAGATGATGAACATTATTATCCGAGTCAATGAGGATTATTTGATGCTGACAAGTGCATGAAGCGAATCGATGAAGCGTACGAATCAACGCGATGGCAGAATAACGAAAAGATGATCCGATCAGAGTTATGTTTCACTCATGAAAGACAAAGCGCCACTCATGTCTTGTCCACTCCACATATAATTCACCCATAGGAGGTTATAGATCTCTTCTCTGACTTCCTAACATACTTTGAATCATGTCATTTCGAGATTAGACCAAAAAATTACAAGAAAAACAGTCAAGGCGCGCAAAATGGTGCCTCGGTCGAAACTGAGATACATGTGGTGTCTCGGCCATGGTCGAGACACACAGTCTATCTCGCACCTGATATAGCTATTTTGACCATGATTCCCTTCAAATCTACAGAATCTCAAAAAATAAAAGCTGTATATCTCTTCATTAGATTTCCAATGCATCATGGATCACCTTATTTTGAGATCACACGTGAAAGTTAGATCCAAAACAACCGAGACGGTCCAGGCTATTTCACACCTGCAGGATATTAATAATATCTCATACATTTTGGCCATAATATGATTCTAATTTGAAGAATCTCAAAAGATAAAAGTTATAGGCTTTTTCATCAGCTTTCCAGTGCATCCATAATCACTCTATTCTAAGGTCAGATGAGAGAGTTAGAGGCAAAACAACAGAGCGAAACCAGCCATGTCTCAGCCTATGGCCGAGACACAGAGTGTGTCTTGGCCTTGGCCGAGACACAATATATGTCTCATGCCCAGAAATGCTATTTTTTGCCCGTTAATCGCCCAGAAACCAGTTTTTCGATAAGATTTTGGGATTTCTTTAGACCAAAGCCTCTCTAACTGATTTGAAGTTATCTTAGAATGTGGTTAAGTGGTTACAACTGAAGATAAGAGCAAATCGGCCGTTCTTATCTGAAAACAAAGCTTATAAAGCCTATAAATATGGCCCTAGGGTTTTTATTTATACAGATCCTAAATTCTCCAGTCTTGACAAAGCCCTGTCGAATTGAAGATTGAGGAGCACGAATTTTAGAGAGGAGGAAGAGATCTTGGTGAGTTCTTCAGCACAAAGAGAGGAAGAGTTTGAGAGAACTGCATCCCGTTCATCCATTTCTGTTGATATCATACCTAGCTGTGATTTTCGAGAAGAGTATTTGTCTCGATGTTGCCAAGATACTTATAAATTTCAAAATTGCCTATAGGTCCCCGAATACAGCTCGAGACAAAGAGAAGATGATGAATGTCATTATCCAAGTTGAAGAGGATTATCCGAGTCAAAGAGGATTATCTAACACCGACAAGCACATGAAGCAAATCGGCAAAACGTTGATGACGTGATGACGAACCACCAGAACGACCAACACTAACTAGCCCACACGCTCGTCAGCCACCAGAATGGCAAACCAAGCGTCTCGTGCACTCACCAACCACCTCCATATGGCCCGCACACTCGTCAGTCAACACGCGTACGTCAGTCAACGTGTGCATGTCAGTCAACTTGCGTGCGTCGATCGACGCGCACACGATGATTAGCTCACGTGCGTCAATCAACTCAAAGTGACCGGACGCTCACGTTAGTTAGCTCGCGCGTGTCAATCAACTTAAAACGTCCAAATGCACCCAAGGGTTTGCTTGCATGTGTCAGTCAGCTCGCGCATGTCAATCAACTCAAAATGTCCAAACGCGCCCAGCGGTTTGCCTGCGCACGTCAATCAGCTCGTGCGCGTCGGTCAACATGTGCGCGTTAATAAGCTCGTGCACGTCAGTCAACACGCGCACGTCACTCAGCTCGTGCACGTCAATCAGCTTGCGCGCGTCCATCAACACGTGCACGTTAATAAGTCGATCGGCGCGAAGAAGCGTACAAGTTAACGAAATGACAAAATATGCATAAATGACGCGTGCAAGTTAACAAGACGATCAAATACGCAAAACAGTGGAAAATGCAAGTCCCGAAAAAGTCGAAAAACACCAAACAATTCAGCAAAAAAGCCAAACTTCTCACGCCCGCGTGGGTCAGACGAATCTGACCCGCACCCACGCGGGTCGGACTCAACCAACCCGCGCTCCCCCATGGGTTAGCAGCGTGTTTCGTGCTGTTTTGACCCCCGGACGTGTTTTTGATAGTTTTGAACAATTTTCTCAGGATTTATCTGTTCCTAGGGTTCCTAACTGACTTGATGTCATCCACAAACATGGTTAGGCCGTTATTAACTGAAGATATGGCCAAATCCACCATTCTTATCCGAAAACCCCTAACTGAAGCCTATAAATACAAGCCTAGGGGTTCATTTCACAGGGGGGATTATTATCAAGTGGGCAAGGCCTGCCGAATTAAGGAGTTAAAGGAGCACGAATTTATAGTGAAGGCAAGTCAGATCCCGGCAAACTTTAGCATAAAGAGGAAGGCTTTCGAAGGATCTGAACCCGTATCTCCCCACGTCCATTCGTTCCTCGAGATAAGGCTCGGTCTTAATCTCGAGAAGAGCTACTGATTACGCTTGGTTGATTTTAGAGCTTCAAGCGAATACTTAGTGAAGTAGGAGCTCTGTTAATTTTCTATCAACCGGATCTGATCCGTAGGCGGTCCATGGATATCGACGTCCTCGGCACATGCAAAGATCCCGCACAAGCAGAAGACCAATAAACGATCTCTCTGTGTTTGTTTGATAAAGTTGTAAACTTTTTATTTTTATTATGTAAGGAGATCTTATAAAAAAATCAACTTTTTATTTTATTCGAGTTTATTGTAACGACCAAAGTTGTAATAGATTCAATGATAATGAAAGCAACTTTCAACGAAAACAAACTGGCGACCACAGTGGGAGTCAACAGCTTTGCTACCGAAGCTGTCGTGTCGCAACCACAGATCCAGATCCTGGTTGAAGAAAAGGTTGAGTACGAGTTCGACCAACTGAAATTCGAGGAGTATTTGTCCTCCTCCTCCTCTAGATCCTCCTCCATTCACAAGCGCCGGAAGATCAACACCTCTGTTACTACAGTAGCTGCACCTTGCAACGCCCCTCTGGCCTCCAACGAGATCGAATCTGCAGATCTGGACTCCTCAACCACGGAATTGAGTACTGAGGGCGCGCCATTCCTATCGAAGAGGGTACGGCAAAGGCAATGTTAATGTCTCGTGCGCCAATTCGCTAATGCTTTGGAGTCTTTTGACGGGGTCTGCTACGATGCAGATTTGAAACTCAAAAGGCACCAATTGTTCCAGCAGCGAACAAACACCCCCTCTTACAAACCATCAACGAGTGAATGGATCCAAGTCAAAAGGACTTGTTCAACCCTTAAGGAACGCATTCAGTAACACCATGCATTGCTTGCGCATGCGAGAATCCTTGTGCAAGAAACCAAAAAGTTGCAGAAGGAAGAAGTAGAAAAGAAGCTACAAAGACTGCACAAAGTATGGAGGCCAAAGTCCATGACGACGGCTGAAATGATTGAAAAAATGCGGGTCACCCAGATCTGACCCTCCATCCCGCGGGACACTCAGATCCGACCCTCCAGCCCGCGGGACAATCAGATCTGACCCTCCAAGCCGTGGGTCATCCAAGTCCAACCCTCCAAGTCGCGGGTCATGCAAATCTGACCCTCCAAGCCGCGGGACACCAAGGTCTGATCTGGACCAGAGTTAAGACAGGAGATATTCCGCAGCTATTCCATTGAGTCCTGTCTCTACTTCAATTAATCTCGTGCCTCCGGTGAAGCCCCATGATAGCATAGACTTATCCCGATTCAAGATGAGGATGGCGGATCGCCTGGGTGCTTTGCACGAGGATCGAGGCAAAGTTCTAATCAGAGAGCGCTTGGGTCCGATGACTAAACCCTGAGCAACAACTCGAGTTGGGGGTCCCATACGCCCTCACAACAAATCAAAACCTTTCTATAATAGGAAAACTCCTGTAACTAACCACCTCGAACTGCAAGTCAGTATCCAAGATCCCGTTAAGGTCCCACGCTCATGAAAGTGTGGCTCCAAACGTGTGACTCTTGAGAACGCCATCAAGGAAGCAAGTCCTCAGAAGGAAACGTATTTGTCTGACAACGACGTTATACCTGAGAAGTCATGCCAACGCGCGGTAGATTGCTCCGGTCATCAGACTGATGAGTTGTACTATCGGGCTGGGGGTACGAATAGATCTCGAAAGAGAGGTACCTGAAAAACAGGCTCTCACTATCCGTGCACCAACATTATCAGGGTAGTATTATCAGCGTGTTGCTACCCCAAGACTGCTTAGCAAAGGGTCTCGGTATTTGAGAGGATCTCCAATGGAACGACTAAGTCCAAGCCAAAATGTTTCCATAAGAAACGATCGGTCGTTCAAGGTGATGAATTTCTAAAAGTTACGATAAATATGGTGGATAAGGAAAAGTCAGCTCGACCATCTAGCTCCGATCCTCTTATATCGCATTGTCTGACTCGGCTACATGTAGGGACCACTAGACGTAGGGATTATCAGAGAATACAGAGGGGATTATCCTCGGATGATGAAGTATCAAATGCTAACTCTGCAGTCGCTTCTAACAAAACAGTATCCAGCCCAAGACAATCCCATGAGGTGTTTATGATTAACACCGAGGAAGTAGACAAAATGATTGAGGATGCTCTAGCCAAGCAGAAGCAAGCATTTAAGTTCCAAATGGAAATGGCTATGCTGTGGATAAGGGAAGGGCATAATCAAGAGATCCGAGCCTTGTTGAATCAGCTAGGTGAATCCAGTCATCGTAACAATGTTAATCAAGCAGCTAACGATTCAGACGTGGATGAATATAACAATACTGATGACCCTCCCATTGACAAAAACGCTAGGGGTGGCCCTATTAAGAATAATGACGCCTGTGGTGGTCCCACCAATGATGACAACACTGGGGATGACCCCGTTGCTCCTCCTCAGATTTGACTAAGGAAAGATACGAGCGAGGATGAAAAGATAAAGGACCTCAAGAGCAAAATCAACGCTCTGATGTCTGCTCGAGAGGTGAAAACGACCAGCATTCCATGTCCCTATGCAATAGAGTGGGATTCAATAGCATACCCGGCGAAGTTCAACTTGATTAACTTCACGCCGTTTGATGGGAAGAGTTCGCCCACTCAACATCTAATCTACTTCAAATCCCACTTGGGTATGATCTCTGGCAATGAAGCCTTGATGGTTCGGTCATTTGTTGGCACCCTTCACGGGCCCGCCTTCGATTAGTACCGCCGTCTCAAGTCTGCAAGCATCAACAGCTAGGATGACCTGGAGAACCTATTCCTCACTCACTTCTTTGATGATGACGTTGAGGTGTCAATCAGAACACTCTTCGATGAGAAATAAGAAGATGATGAGACAGTCGATGACTTTGCCAAGCGCTTTCGGAATAAGGCGATGAATTGCTGAGATCTGATCACGGAGGACTTCATCCTCTAAACCTGTCACAATAACCTCTCTTTGGATGTGTTGAAAATTATGGGAGTAGCATCGTCCAACACCTAGAAAGAGTTGAAGATGCGTAGAGAGCGGGCTGAACGCTTCCTTTGAAGGAAGAAGGCCGAGAGGAGCCAACCGACGGCTAATCTTCCAAACTCGAACTTCACCTCCCGTGGTAAGAGCAAGGCACCTGCAATAGTTGTTGACGTTAATCATACATCACAACAATAACTCCGAAGACAGCAAAAGACTTCGAATCCGAGACTCCAAAAGGAGTACTCCTTCAAGGACGAAGATGTTCCAGCCATTTTCGAGTCCCTCCTTGAAAATGACAAAATCAAGCTACCACCTATCGTAGATCAGGAGGAAGCTGACAACACTACAGATCCGAAGTACTGTGCGTACCACAGGAGGATTCTTCATCCTACCAAGGCTTGCTTCGCTCTCAAGAATAGCATCCAAACCTTGGTTAAAGCCAGCGTCATAACGTTCAATTAAGTCAAATAAAGTCTCTGACAAGTATAAGAGTATAAACTGCTCTTTCTGACACTCCGAAGAGTATACGAGTATAAACTACTTCTCAATACTCCATTAGGTATATGAGTCTAATCTGTTTCCTACCTTTGACGGAATGTTCCTGGAGAATTTTTATACGTAATATTCTTAAGGATAACCTAGTCATGTAATTGCGTACAATGTCAGACCCAGTTCCGCAAAGGAAGCTAGGGGTGGATGGTTCATATAACAGGAAGTTCTCGGAAGAATGATACATGTAATTTTCTTTGGGATAACCTGATCATTACTAACAAAGTGACAAACACTAAACTCCCAATGTGATTTTCGAACACTCTTTTGCTGAGATAAGATTCGATCACTTCGTTGGATCAATTTTGCCTCACAAAATTCTCATTGGTGTTTGACGACTCACCGTCTTTCATCACAAAATCCCCCACCGATCAGACTAATTGATGGTGGGACCACCAAAATTCCTTTTGGTTGAATCCACTCAAACTTCTATGTGTTTGTGCACTCAACATTCCCATTATTAAATTCCAGATATAGTACTTGGAATTTCAACATCTTGATCATGGACGACTGTCAAACCCCTCCGTGTTAAGTATTTGTCACTTAACACTAGGAATCCCCTTTAAGTGATTTGTACGAATCAACACTTCCATTGTAATTTGTACTCCTACTCTCACTGTTCATTTGGTCAAACCTTCCTACAGTTAGGACCACGGTCAAAATCCTCTCTCGATTCCTTCAATGAATGAGATGTCCACAAATCGAGTGATCAAACCTATAAAAGTTAGGGTCATCTCACACTCCCACTTTCACTTAGTCAAACCTTCCTACAGTTAGGACTACAACCAAAATCTCCTATTGATTCCTTCCATGAATGAGAGGCACACTTTCAAATCAAGTGATCAAACCTTCCTACAGTTAGGATCATCTCAAACTCCCGTTTGGTCAAACCTTCCTACAGTTAGGGAAAAAATCATAATTCACTCTCGATAAACGAGAAACCCACCTTTAGTTCGATAATCAAACCTTCCGATAGTTAGGATTATTCGAATCGTTTCGATTCTCAGAGTGGAGATCCTACTCTTAGTTTCACTCTTTAGATTCTCGAGGTGGAGATCTCATTTCGAGTCACCTTTTTAACTAGAGATAGAATATAAAATTCTTCCTCTTCGGTTTTAGGAGATAGAATATAAAATTCTTCCTCTCCCATTTTGGGTTCATCTTTGCCCCAAGAGAAGACACCATCCTT
>BQKN01059493.1:94150-133018 GCA_022839385.1 Asparagus kiusianus
ATCAGAAACTCAGTGTCCTTGTTCAAAGCTCATTCGGGCGGTACTGTCTGAATGCGACTGCATCAAGGCAGTCCCCGAGAGAATTTCGGTGTTCGAAAGAGTTAGTACCGAAACGCCAAAACCAAGGTCTAGGCGTTTCCAACGAAGAAGAACGGTGGTCGAAGACGGTGAACATTCGAGGGTCACCGCCAACATGACCAGCAAAGGAACATCGACTCAGGACAACCCCGAGGTGATTCCAGAGGTGCCCCGACGTGTAACTCGTCTTCAGTCCGGAGCTATCATTCGTGCAACGTATGGTAGAGTTCGGACAAGAGTACCTTCGGGAGATGAAGAATCAGATGCCGGCTCAGCAATTGCGTCTGACAATACTGTGTCCAGTGAAGGACAACCTCACGAGTCATTCATGATAAGCGCGGAGCAAGTAGCCAAGATGCTCGAAGAAGCCATGGCCAAACAACAGGAAAGTTTCAGGTTTGAAATGCAGATGGCCATGCAGAACATGAGAGAGATGCATGATCAACAGATCCAAGCACTGACGAACCAGCAAGGCGAACCAAGCCGCCGTAATCCGGTTGTTCAGGAAGTGGAGAATGCGAATGCGGATGAAACCCGCAATGTCAATGATCCTCCCATTAATGCAGGGGGTGGCAATGAGGATGCTAGTCACAACACCACGCTTCCACCTCCGAATCGTACTGATGAAAACTCGGGTGAAAGTCTAAAAATCAAAAACCTCGAGAGCAAAATTAATACATTGATTTCCGCTCAAGAGACGAAAAAGACAGGCATTCCTTGTCCATACCCAAGAGAGTGGGAATCAATCCCATATCCGGCGAAGTTTAGTCTAATTAACTTCACGCCGTTTAATGGGATGGGTTCACCCACTCAGCATTTGATTTATTTCAAATCGCACTTGGGGGTAATCTCTGGTAATGAGCCTCTAATGGTGCGGTCATTCGTTGGCACTCTTCGCGGAGCCGCCTTCGATTGGTATCGCCGCCTCAAGCCAGGTAGCATAAACAGCTGGGACGATATGGAGACTAAGTTCCTCACAAATTTCTTCGACGACGATGCCGAGATCTCTATCGGATCGTTGCTCGATGAGAAGCAGAAGGATGTGGAGTTGGTCGACACCTTCGTCAAAAGGTTCCAGAACAAAGCGATGAATTGCCGGGACCCGATCACTGAGGAATTCATCCTCCAGACCTGCCATAACAACCTTTCGCTGGACGTGTTGGAGGCAATGGGCACAGCACCATCCAAGACATGGAAGGATCTGAAAGTCCGAGGGGAGCAAGCTGAGCGATTCCTCAGAAGAAAGAAGGCGGAGAGAGGCCAATCGGCAACAAATCCTCCGAAACAGAACTTCAACCCGAAAGGAAAAGGTAAAGCTCATGCTAATGCCGTTGATGCTAACCAAACTTTTTAATTGCAACCTCAGCAACAGCAGAAACAACGAGCGCCACAACAGTCGCAGTCGCAATGGCAGCAACGGCCTCAGAAGCAGAAGTCTTCGGAGCCAAGGTTTCCCAAAGTCTACTCCTTCAAGGATGATGAAGTTCCCGGCATCTTCAAGTACTTGTTGGAGAACAACAAAATCCAGCTGCCGACGATCGTAGATCATGAAGGGGCCAGCAAAGTGACGGACTCGAAGTACTGCGCGTCCACCACCCTACGAAGTCTTGTTACCACCTCAAGGACAAGATCCAGGCGTTGATTGATATAGGAGTCATAACCCCGAAGCCTACAAAGAATGTGGGAGCAAACGTAGTGTCGATCAGCTTTGGATCGGTGCCCACGACATGGTTCGAGCCGAAACGCATCACCAAAGTGGGAATGAAGACGGTGAATGATGACCCACATGGACAGCGCCAAAAGGGACTTGTGCCACACACAGCCCCGAACAGCGAAATCCTCTGGGTTCATCCAGATCTCATTGAAGATGAACAGTGGACAACGTCTTCGAAAAGAAAGGGCAAAGGAAAGGCTTGTCATGCAACTTCCGCAATCTTCGAAGAAGACGGCGATGAAGCTCCTACCTTTCCGCTTTCCGACGAAGAACAGGAAGTCTTTGCGACCCGAAGTGGAAATGAGTATCACTTCAAATATCCATCTCCTGGTGATCAATTAGCTGAGCAAGGAGTGGCGAAACGGGGACCAGCCAAGACTCTCACAGAGCTGGAGGTGATTATGGTTCCTAAACCGGTTGAGGAGGCTCGACGACAGCCGGTAGATAAGCAGAAAGAAAAGGGACCCCAGGAGGTTCAGAATCCGAAGCAGTCTCGTTTCAATCGTCCGATTGGAAGAGATAAACCGGAGAACTTGAGAACTCCGCGTATTTTCGATATCATGGCTCAATTAGCCAATATTCCGGCGCGGATAACGCTATATGAGTTGCTGCGGTTGTCTAAGGAGACTAGAGAAGCCTTGCAAGAGGCCTTGGCCGATTCAGAAGCGTTCCTCACTCGGATCAAGCCAGCTCCTGAAGAACTAGAAATGTTAGCTCAACAGTATAATGTAGCGGCTAAGAACCTTCCCTGCATCACCTTCACCAAAGAGGACATGCAAACAAAGAATTCAAACCATGATCGGCCTTTGTACTTTGTCGAGTACATTGGTTCCAGCGAAGTCAACCGAATCCAAGTGGATCCGGGTTCCGCTGTGAGCATTATGCCGCTTCGCCTAATGCATAGCCTTGGCATCCCAGTCAGCAAATTGGCATCTACAGGCACGGTCATTTACGGATTCAACACCAGCGGGTCAAGGCCTTTGGGGAAGATCCGAATAAAGTGCCAAATGGGCGATCTGAAGACGGAGGTCACGTGTTACGTGATAGATGCTGAGACATCGTATAACTTACTACTAGGTCGGCCTTGGATCCATAGTAATGTTATAGTTTCCTCCACCCTACATCAGTGTCTAAAATATGTCGACACTGACGGAAGAGTCAGGACGGTGGTCGCGGATAAGCAACCTTTTAAAGGGTTTGAGATTTATTTTATTGATTCTCTCCTTTATGGTAACGAATCCGATACTGAACCATCGGTCCAAGGCACGGACAGCGGAGAAGAAGCTGATTCCGAAGCCGGATTCGATTACAATGGTGGTTTTATTCTAAATGACATTGTACCCTTTGTAATCAATCTTGACGATGAACAATCGTCAGATGGTAGTTGTAACTGGCAACTTGCCAATATTGAAATAAAAGATGATTTAGAGTACTCGTTGTCTCTTGATGATGCGATAAAGGGATTACACGATAATCCTGATTTATGTATGCCGCTCTGATCATCTTATGTAACGAAGAAACGTCTCCAGCATTCTTTCGGAACAACCCGGATTATTCCTGCCAAGGTAGGGGGACAAAAAGAAGTGATTTACGATAAAGGAGAAAATCTTCCGTTACCATATCATTTCGTAAGAGAAGATGAGGATGATGACAAATCTGGTCTGTACTTATCTAAGTATAGTCCGGAAGCACGCATGCTCATGGAAAAACAGGGAAACGATTTCACACTCGGAGAAGGTTTATACTTCGATCGAGGTTCCCGTATCCCAGTCAAAGCAGCATATGTACCGAAAGGGAAACCGGATGATTATTACCGTCATAAAAGAGGCTTAGGCTATGTTTCATCGTCTGATGATGAATGTGGTTGGCAAATTATCGATCAAATTGCTAACAAAGCTAAGGATGGGTACTTGCCAGATTCTTCAGCTGGGGATTCCGACATAAGTTTGGGAGAAATGTTCAAGACCTTAATGTCGAACATGACTACGGCTGATCCATCTATGATGGAGGACGACGATCAAATGCCGACATGGGAGGACCCATAGGTTCATCACCTAAACATGCAGTATGGCGATAGATTTGAACAGAGGGAACCCCCCACTGAAGATGAAATAGTCCAAATTAATATGGGCGATGAGGCCAACCCAAAGCCCATATTCATCAGCGATAGTCTTCCCCCAGATGAGAAGGAGGAATTAATTGATCTCATCAGGGAGTATATTGACGTCTTCGCTTGGAACTATGAAGACATGCCAGGGCTCGACCCCAATGTGGCAATGCACCGCCTCGACATCAAGCCGGATGCCAAACCTGTCAAACAACAGCAAAGACGGTTTCGTCCGTAGATTATGGAAGCCATCGAGGCAGAGGTTAAGAAGTTGATCGACTCAAGATTTATCCGAGAGGAACAACATCCAGACTGGTTAGCCAACATCGTTCCCGTCATGAAGAAGAATGGCAAAATCAGGATTTGCATCGACTTCAGGAACCTGAATGAAGCATGTCCAAAAGACGATTTTCCTCTCCCAATCACGGATGTCATTATCGACAATACATGCGGATTCGAGAGAATGTCCTTTATGGACGGCTTTTCGGGGTATAACCAAATCAAGATGCACCCGGATGATGAGAAGCATACAGCGTTCAGAACGCCCCTCGGTGTCTTCTGCTACACGGTGATGCCTTTTGGTCTGAAGAACGCAGGCGCCACATACCAACGAACGATGACTAAAATTTTTCAGAAGCACCTCAGGAAAACGGTTGAATGCTACATTGATGATTTGGTGGTAAAAAGCCGCAACAAAGAAGATCACATCAAGGACTTGAAGACGATGTTTGATCTCATGCGGAGCCATCAATTGAAGATGAATCCCACAAAACCTTCCTCGGAATGTCCAGCGGAAAATTCCTTGGATTCGTTGTCACCACTAAGGGTATACACATCGACCCAGACAAAGTGAAGGCGATACATGAATTGCAGCCCCCAAGGAATCTAAGGGAGCTCAGAGGATTGCAAGGTCGTTTAGCTTACATCCGGCGGTTCATCTCAAATCTTTCTGGGAAGTGCCAACCATTTTCTAAGCTAAACAAGAAGGGCGTGTTATTTATTTAGGACGATGCTTGCTAAAAAGCACTCGAAGATATCAAGACATATCTGATGAATCCCCCTGTTCTTGTTGCACCAAAATCAGGTAAACCGTTCTTGATTTACATCAAGGCGATGAACCATTCGATAAGTGCTTTATTAGCACAAGACGATGATAATGGTCACGAACAGGCAGTCTATTACCTAAGTCGGACTTTGATAGGCGCCGAGTCTCGATATCAGATGATTGAGAAAGAATGTCTCGCATTGGTATTCGTAGTACAGAAGATGCGACATTACTTGGTTGGTCAGACGATTTATGTCATTGCTAATGTTAATCCGGTACGGGTATTCATGACTCAACCGGGTTCGATGAATTGGCGGTTAGCGAAGTGGGCCCTTCTCTTGTCCCAGTATGATTTGCACTTCAAACAGCAGAAGTCGGTCAAAGGACAAGCGATTTGTGATCTTTTGGCGGTAAGTCCGACAACAGATACGGTTGAAGTATATGATGACTTGCCAGATGAAACCCACGAGGTTAATACCACATCACACCAACAAGTATGGTAATTATACTTTGATGGTGCTTCAAGAGCAGTTAATAAGGTAATAACCCCTGGATGTTCTAGAGTCTCCTCCGGAGTTGGAGTTGTCTTAGTTTCCCCGGGGAAGCACGTGATGCCTCGGGCGTATTCACTGACTGGACCATGCTCTAATAACATAGCCGAGTACAACGCGCTCCTCATTGGACTCAGTTTCGCCAAGGAGCTGGGGGTCGAATATCTCGAAGCTTTTGGAGATTCTCAATTGATAGTCAACCAAGTCCGTGGAGAGTATGAAGTCAGGAACCCAGACCTGATCCCGTACCACCAGGTGGCCATCAAAATGGCGGATTCTTTTGAGGAATTCTTCATTGAATACATCCCACGTCTCCAGAACGCTTATGCAGATGCACTGGCAGCACTAGCAGTATCACTCGCGCAGCCACCCGAAACTGAACTGCTAGTCACAGTAAGATCACACCAACTCTGCATACCCATATACGATATGGATATCGAAGAGGATGATGATAGAAACGTAAACGCCAAAGAGGTGAACTCAACCCAAATCGGGTCTGAGTCCCGAGATTGGCGCTTTCCCATCATTGATTATGTCCAATATGGCATTTTGCCGGAGGATGTAAAAGAAAGAGAATCTATTCGCCGAAGAGCACCACGGTTCTTTTATAATACCGAGACCCGTACATTATACAGTCGAGGGTATGATGATTTGCTTCTCCGATGCCTTTCGAACGAAGAAGCAAAAGAAGTTCTTAAGGAAGCACACGAAGGAGAATGCGGTGCGCATCAGCCTGGTCCCAAACTGTATGATCGAATCAGAAGAATGGGATATTTCTGGCCAACAATGGTACGTGATGCAATCGAATATGCACGGGAATGTCACGCCTGTCAAGTGCATGCGAATTACATGCACCAACCACCGGAGCGGTTACACACGTCAACCACGTCCTGGCCATTTAAGACATGGGGTATGGACATTGTCGGTCCTATTTTTCCTCCTTCAGTCAAAGGTGATCGATTTATCCTCGCTATCACAGACTACTTTTCAAAGTGGGCTGAAGCAATTCCGCTTAAAGAAGTGAAGACGAACAACGTCATCAACTTCATCAAGCATCATGTCATATACCGACACGGCGTGCCGAGACGGATCATTCATGACAACGGTCCACAGTTCATAAGCAACGCTTTCATCAGGTTCTGTGACAAATTCAAGATTCAAGATATTTCGTCAACAGCTTATTATCCCGCTGCTAATGGATTAGCTGAAGCCTTTAACAAGACGATCATCAAGATCCTGTCAAAACTTGTGAAAACCAATAAGCGAGATTGGGACGATAAACTCGGCGAAGCGCTCTGGGCTTATCGCACCACCATACGCACACCTACGGGAGCCACCCCATATTCGTTGGTGTACGGATGTGAAGCTGTGCTACCATTGGAGATTCAAATCCCCTCCTTTCGGATCGCTTCGCAACGGAGATGACGACCGAAGAGCAACATCAGAAGCGTCTCGAAGAACTCGAGAGGCTGGAAGAAAAGCGCTTGGAAGCTCAACAACACATTGAGTTCTATCAGGCTAGAATGTCCAGGGATTTTGACAAAAGGGTCCACCAAAGAAGATTCAAGGAAGGAGATCTGGTCCTCGCTGCTCGCCGACCAATAATCCTCAACTCCAAGAAGAAAGGTAAATTCGAACCCAAGTGGGAAGGACCGTTTGTAATAGACACAGTCTATTCAAACGGCGCTTATCGCCTAATTTCTCTAGAGGGTGTCAGGCAATTAATGCCAATAATTGGGAAGTTTTTGAAAAAGTACTATCCCTAGTACATTCAGGATAACTCATTTATCGGGAAGTTCCTTGAAGAATATTACACTTAATATTCTAGAGGATAATCCAAATTCATTTTCACCACCAAAATCCCTCACTTATCAATTCCAATTGACAGTGAGTCCACCAAAAAATGTTCTTCGGGGCCTCTTGACTCTTTCCATGAACAAGAGGTCCACTTTCAGTTCGGAGTCCCCTTTCGATAAACGAAAGAACTCCCTTTCTTTTCTCTTTGGTTAAACCTTCTCATGGTTATAACTGAAGTTGAAATTTTACTTTGATAAATGAAGGACTCATCTTTCGATTAGATAACCAATCCTATAAAAGGTAAGTTTATCTAGGTCTTCCAGGTTGTCGGAGTGGAGATCCCACTTCTAGTTTCTTTCTTGCACTGGAAATAGAATATAAAATTCTTCCTTTCCAGAATCAAGGAATAGAATATAAAATTCTTCTTTCCTTGCTCGGGGAATAGAATATAAAATTCTTCCTTTCCCACACCAACTCTTTTTCCAAAATTTATCAATTTAGGATTCATCTTAGGAAGTTTATCCCGAATCCTAAGTAGGGATAAGTCTGTGCCTAACACGCGCTGCCGGTTTAGTCTTTCTCCGCAGAAGAAGACACCAGAGTTCGATTCTGGGGTATTTTATCCCAAAACCCAAGCAGGGATAAGTCTGCGCTTAACCCGCGCTGCCGTTTAGTTCTTAGCTGTTAAAAAGAATACTCGCCCACATATTCAACATTGTGGCAGGTTGTTATTAATAACATCAAAATCCATACCTTACACGCATGGGGAATGTTATCCTGAATCCTAAGAAAGGATATGTCGGCGCCTAACACGCGTCGCCGGTTTAGTCTCTTTCCCGTAGAAAGAGACACCAGAATTTGATTCTGGGGTGTTTTATCCCGAAGCCTAAGTAGGGATAAGTCAGCGTCTAAAACACGTCGCTGGGTAGCCTATTCCTATAACAATGGCGAAGTCTATGTATTCGAAGTCATAGCAACAAGTCTCAGAGGATTCAATCTCTGAGCACAACGTTACATGCGAACGGATTTAGACAATCCGCATGCTAGCCCGACTCAAACGGTGGTCGGTAAAGGCTAATCAAATCCGTTGAAGGCTGGGGGTTAGCCAAAAATCCTAAAGTCAACGCCTAACACGCGTCGCCGGGTAGTCTATTCCCGTGAGAAAGACGAAGTCTATGTATTCAATACCGTAGCACTAAGAGAGTTAACTCTCTTAGCACAACGTCACATGCGGAACGGATTTAGACAATCCGCATGCTAGCCCGACTTAAACGGTAGTCGGTAAAGGCTTATCAAACCCGTTGAGGGCTGAGGGTTTGCCAAAAATCTTGCAAGTAGTATGACCGTCGGGTTCACAATTAACAGAGAGACATAATGATAAGAAGAAGAGTGCGCTAAAGAAAAGACTTTGTTTTATTAATAAGATCAAACCAAATGGAGATACAAGAAAACGTCTCAAATCAGATCTAACAAACTGAAGGAAGCAATTTTAGCCTTAACAACGGCAAGTTTCTCGTCGTGTTCCGCTCGAACCCTCTCCTCTTCTTCCTTCTGAAGCTTGGCATAAGCAAGAATGGCGGCAGTGTCGGCAGTTACGTCTTCTCGGCGCAACGCGTGAAGAACCTCCAGCTCTCCTCTATAAACATTTTGAACTCTGGTGCTCTCGAGCTCAAAATCTTTTAGAATCCTCTCCCCTTGGACGGTCCTGATCCCCGTCCTATCAGCAATATTGTTATAAGCATCCATCTTACTCCGCAGACGACGTTGCCGTTCGTACAAGTTCGCAACGATTACTTCTTGCTCTGATATGTGTCTCGCTCGGGCCTTACGCTCGTGCATCCTCTGAATCTGAACATCGATCATGAGCGGCGTGTCCTCATCATATGAGTCTAAGTGTACTAGCTCTTCCAAATGATATAAGAGTTCCTCTAAGCAAGTCAACCTTATCTCACATCGTCCAGCTAGCCGGATGCCACCTACACGCTGAATGTCTTTAAGACTATCTGTTATGAAAGGGAGCAAATCATAAGATCTTCCCCGTCCAGAAATAATGGCGGTGGCCGTTTGTTGCATAACCTTCTCTACTTTTTTGAGGATGCCCTGCACGGATTCGGAGATCAGGAGGACAGATTCTTGGTCAGACATAATTGCAGCAATAGGATCCTCTTCCCCTTCATCGTCGGATATTAGGATGATTTCGGGACTCACCATCCTCCTATTACAGGAATTCAACCGAGTAAGTGGACCGATAGCCTGCTTAGCAGAAACCGAAGATAAAACATCCCCACGACGTCCGTTCACCGCATGAGATAAAAATGCTCCGGAGGGATACTCAACTGAAAACAAGCAATTAAACGTTTGTTAATTCTAGTTATAAAAGGAAATTGAACTCATCTTACGAATGGGTAAGATAGAGTCATTGCCTTATAAAGGGTGAGACGATTTGGCCACGTTGTGCATTCATAAGATAGGGTATATCGACAATATATCCCTGCCTTATAAGGCACAATGCAGCGTCAAATCGCCCCCTTTATTTTGAGATATGGTTTTGACCAAGCAAAACCTATCTTTGAAGCGTCGATCCTCAACAAGGAGAATCAAGGCTCTTCCCGATTGTCTCACCAAGGAGAACAACGTGGGGTTAAAAGGACCAATCTGCAAATTTCCAAGAAAAAAATGGACTAATTTGTAAATTTCCAAAAATAGCTCACCGGCATAAGAGGGAGGCGCGCCATCAGCCGACGCGGTAGAGGATTGACCCTTCGCAATACGAGACATGGTGATCTGCAAAATAAATTAAGGGATCAGGTCCAGAAAAAAGTTCCTCTTTTTATTGCAATTCTACCCCCTGAAAGAGGAGCTCGAGGTGCCAAATCATAATCCTAACCCTCACATGCGATCCCACAAGTTCGTAAATTAAATTAAACATAAAATATCCAAAAATTATGAAGGATTTACCTGAGGAAAAGCTCGAGGATCCGACAAAAATTAGACCTTGAAAGATGCTCGAACCACGTGCTCGAGGGGCCTGAGAGAAACTTTAAATATGGAAGTTTTAAAGGATTTTTCAGTCTAATATCAAAAGGAAGCCTAGATCTGAGACAGATTTCAAGGTTTGAGAGAGAAAGAATGCTCGAGGGAAGAAAAATCAAGAAAAGAGGCACAAGGGGGGGGGCCCTAGGAGGAGGAAAAGAAAAGAAAAAGAACCCCTTTTATAATGTGAACCAATCCTGAACCAGACCGGACCAGGGTGAACCAAACCAGACCAATCCAAATCAGTTCAAAAGGGGCTGAACCAGGCTGAACCAGACCAAACCAGACTGAACCAGATCAGACCAGGATGAACCAGTCTGAACCAGTCTTGAACCAGTCCTGAACCAGTTTGAACCAGGTTAAACCAGTCTTGAACCAGGTTGAACCAGTTTGAACCAGAGTTGAACCAGAATTCAAATTTAAGCTGAATTGAGCGTCAAAACAACTTCAAATCAACCGAGGGTTCAATCCTTTGTTTATTTTGGTCTCTCCCACGCATTCGGAAGGATCGGAAGAATTTTTGAGCCAAATTATTGCCTTTTTTGGGTCATTATCAGACCGGTTCAGATAATTATAATACCGGTTCAGCTCATTCGGGCATGAGAAATACTCCAAGAAGGTATACGAGTATAAACTATTCACTATTTTGTTGAGAAGTTCCTGGAGGATATTTTTCTAAAAAATATTCTTAAGGATAACTCAATAACACTACGCCGGACAACGCGGCGCAAATAAAGACTCAACGCCAACAATCGAGGGTCAGTTATATGTTGAACCAACAAGCACGAGCTAAAGATTGAAAAATCAGGAATCGACTTCAAGTTCAAAATTCCGACAATGGTCAGACAATAAATGCAGCACCGGAACCCTTACAGACGTTCGACAAAGCACCGAATAGCCTGAAGGATTGAAGGAATACAGAACAAAAGTCATTCCAAAGTCCCATTACACCGACTGAGGGTAGGGGCAATCATATCCAAAGCATTCCAGACTCTTCTATAAAAGAACGAGGCTGAAATACTTTGGAGGGCGTATCTGTAGGCGTATAAAATTGCCTATAGGTCCCTTAGCACAGCTCGACACGGTGATTCGACAAACCAACGAACCATTGAGTGACGAGGCGACGAGGTCAACGAATTGCACACGAGCAACGGGATGCATTCGCGTGCGGAATCAATCCAACGGTTCGGGAAGTCAACGAGTCGTCCAACCATAAAATGGATTCGAACTCAAACACCAAGGCGGATTTACTACCAAATAAAGATCCAGACTGTCAAATCAAGGTCCGGATAAATCGAATACAGAACCGGAAAACGAGAAACGACAGAAAACAACACCCAGAGGGGCTCGGCCAAAACCGAGCCACCTCAAGGTGGCTCGGCCAAAGCCGAGCCAACCTGGGGTGGCTCGGTGGCCGAGCCACCCCGGGGTGGCTGGCCCAGCTCTGTGCCAAAGGCACAGATCTGGTTGCCTATAAATAGGGGACTTGGGTTCACTTTTTGGAGGACTTTTGAAGAGCCGAAACTCTGCCGAATTAAGATCTCATTCTTGAGTTTTGAAGGCTTGAAGACTTGGGCATCCAGATCTGGTTCTTGGCGAGCATCCGCATCACAAAAGGCAGGAGTTCGAGAGGACCGGATCTCAGATCTACGTGGCTATACTCCGGATCAAAGCTTGGTCTTTGATCCCGAGATTCGAGCGATTGTTTCCTTGGTGAAATAATCCCTCTGGCTATTATTTCCTTGGTAAAATAATACCCGTCATATTGCGTAGATCTGTCTGGATCTAGATCGTGTGGTGGTCAACGGATCAACCATCGGCGCAGGCAAACAACCCACGCAAGCGAGTGACCGGATAACAAGAGCTCGTGATTTATTCGGTAAACAAGAGAAAAGTTGTAATTTTTATTTCTTTGTTTTGATTTTCATTGTAACCGGATCTTATAAAAAGACCGGATCTTTATAACTCTAAAAGTTGTTATTTAAAGATGACAATGGAGTCAGTAATGAAGAAAGCAACAATTTTTCCCGCGAACATGCACGTCAGTTAACTCGCGTGCATCGGTCGACGCGCACACGACGATCAACTCGCGTGCGTCAATCAACTCAAAGTGACCGGATGCACACGTCAGTCAGCTGGCGCGTGTTAATCAACTCAAAACGTCCAAACGCGCCCAACTGTCTGCTTGCGCGTGTTATTCAGCTCGCACGTATTAATCAACTCTAAACATACAAACACGCCCAACGTTTTGCTTGTGCGCGTCAATCAGCTCGTACGCGTCGGTCAACACGCACGCGTCAATAAGCTCGTGTGCGTCGGTCAACATGCGCACGTCATTCAGCTCGTACACATCAATCAGCTTGCGTGCGTCCATCAACACGCGCACGTCAGTCAAGCGATCCGCACGAGGAAGCGTACAAGTTAACGAAACAACGAAATACGCAAAAACGACGCGTGCAAGTCAACAAGATAATCAAATATGCAAAGCGGTGGAAAATACAAGTCCCGAAAAAGTCAAAAAAATACCAAACAGTTCAGCAAAAATGCCAAACTTCCCGTGCAGGCGAATCCGACCTTCGCACGCACGGGTCGGACTCAGCCGACCTGTGCCCGCGCGGGTCGAACTCAGCCGACCCGCGCTCGCGCGGGTCGGACGAATGCTACCCGCGCCCGCACTAGTCAACCGACTCATGGGGGGCACGGGTCAGACTTAACCGACCTGCGCCCCCCTCGTAGGTCAGCAGGGTGTTTTGTGCTATTTCGACCACCGGATGCGTTTTCCATGGTTTTGAACGGTTTTCTCCGGATTTATCTATCCCAAGGGTTCCCAACTAACTTGATATCATCCACAAATATGGTTAGACCGTTATTAACTGAAGATATAGCCAAATCCATCATTCTTATCTGAAAATCCCCTAACTGAAGCCTATAAATACAGGCCTAGGGGTTCATTTCACAGGGGGGATTATTATCAAGAGGGCGAGGTGCTGCCGGATTGAGGAGTCAAAGGAGCACAAATTTACAGCGAAGGCAAGTCAGATCCTAGCGAACTTTAGCATAAAGAGGAAGACTTTCGAAGGATCTGAACCCGTATCTCCCCGCGTCCGTTCGTTCCTCAAGATTAGGCTTGGTCTTAATCTTGAGAAGAGCTACTGATTTCGCTTGGTCGATTTCAGAGCTTTAAGCGAATACTTTCTTGGTGAAGTAGGAGCTCCGTTAATTTTCTGTCAACCGGATCTGATCCGCTGGTAGTCTACGAATATCGACGTCCTCGACACAGGCAAAGATCCCTCACAAGCAGAAGAATGATAAAAGATCTCTCTGTATTTGTTTAATAAAGTTATAAACTTTTTATTTTCATTGTGTAAGGAGATCTTATAAAAAGATCAACTTTTTATTTTATTCGAGTTTATTGTAACGATCAAAGTTGTAATAGATTCAATGAGAATGAAAGCAACTTTCAACGAAAACATATTCACTTCAATTTCTTGTCTCCTTTGTAAGACAATGAAATCTTTATTCGGATTTGATCAGTTGGTGGTCCACGGATAAGCCCCATCACCGGCAAAAGATCCGTCCAGCAGAAGACCGATAAACGATCTCTCTATATGTGTTCTCAAGAAAGTTATAATATTTTTATTTTCATTGTGTAAGGAGACTCATAAAAAGTTTTTTTTTGAACTTATTATAACGACTAAAGTTGTAATGAGTCCCGCAATGAACAAATCAACGTTTGACGCGAGCACGCTGGCGACCATAGTGGGAGCCAACAACCTCATTGCCGAGGCTGTCGTGCCACAGCCGCTAATCAAGATCCCTATGGATGAAGAGGCCGAATACTAGTTTGACCAGTAGAAGTTCGAGAAGTACATCTACTCCTCCTCCTCCTCCAGATCTTCGTCTTCTTACAAGCGTAGGAAGAACACTTCCCTTAAGAAGATTCATTGGTCTTCAGATCTAAGGACTCAGGGTGACAATCTTAACCCAAGTGTTGTTAAAAACTCCTCCCCACCATCCAAAGAAATCGTATTTGGTGCTTGCCGCAACTCCTCAAAAGTCAAGAGCCACCAAGATCTAAGCAGCTTTGGGTGCGGAAGGCTAAAACAGCGCCTACAACTGCACCGAAACAGTAAAGGGCCTCTACCTGACAAGAGACACTAGTCATGTCTCTCACTCAATTCTAGCTCCAAGGCTACTTCCCAACCTTCGTCAATTTCAGATCCCGCTCCATCTGCTCTCGTACCTCCGGTGAAGCCCTACGGTAGCGTGGATCTCTTCAAATTTAGAATTTCGTTAACGGATCACTTTGGTCCCCTCCATGAAGATCGAGGCAAAGCTGCTATTAAGGAATGCTTGGGTCCACTGAATAATTCACGAACAACTATTCAGACTAGGGGTTGTACGCACCTTTGATTCCCGGAACCACCTGCTTAGGGATTCGTGTGCAAGACCAGGAGCCCGTTGGGATTCTACTTGCACGAAGGTGTAATTATAAACGTGTAACTCCTACAAATGCAATTAAGGCATTACATCCTCAGAAGAAGACGTGTCAGTTACATGACAACGTCATACCTAGGGAATTAAATCAACAACTGATAGGTTGCTCCGACCATAATGTCGATGAGTTGTAGTATCGGAGTGGGGATATGAATAAATCTTAAAAGAGAAGTACCCCAAAATTGGACTCACACTACCCTTATGTGAGGTTTATCAGGATAGTATTATCAGAGTGTAGCTACCCCAAGACCACTCTACAGAGGATCTCGGTATTCCAAAGGCTTTCCACTGAAGCATCAAAACCCAAATCAAGATGCTCCCACAAAAGAAGACTAGCCATTCAAGATGATGAACTCCCAGAAGTCACCATTAATATTGCTGATAAAGAAAAGTCTATGCTCGCTTCGAGTGACGCTAATCTCGACTTTTCTCCGAGAAGAAAAGTCAATTCAGGAATAGCCCAATGAATGTCTTTGCTCCAGCTAGAAACCGTCAGACATAGCGATTACCCGAGGATGCACGAAGGACTGCTTTACATGATGAACTTTCAGATACTTTCTCTGCAATCGCCTCCAATAATACAATGTCTAGTATGGGGCGAGCTCGGGAGGTATCCATGATCACTACCGAACAAGTGGCTCAACTTCTTCAAGAAGCCTTGACCAAACAGAAAGAAGATTTTAAAATCGAAATGGAGATGGTCGTGCAACGGGTTAAGTATTTACATGTCCAACAACTCCAAGAGTTATCAAACCAATGATGTGAATCTAGTCGTCATTACACTACTAATTAGGTAGACAACGTTTCAGAAGTGGATGAGACTATGAATATGGATACTCCTCTTGATAACAAAGACGCTAGGGATGGTCCCATTGATAATGACAACACTGGGGGTGGTCCAACTCACTCTCTTTAACGTCCTTCGAAGGAAGATGTAGATGACGATGAGATGATAAAAGAGCTAGAGAATAAGATTAATACCTTAATGTCTACTACAGAAGTAAGGACAATGGGCATTCTGTGACCATATCTAAGAGAGTGGGTTTTAATCCTGTACCCGGTGAAGTGCAATCTAATTAACTTTACGTCGTTTGATGGGAAAGGTTTACCCACTCAACACCTAATTTATTTTAGGTTCCACCTGGGAGTGATCTTCGGGAATGAACCCCTAATGATTTGATCATTCGTGGGCACCCTTCGTGAGACGGCCTTTGAGTGGTATCGACGTCTCAAATCGGGAAGCATCAATTGCTGGGATGACATGGAAAGCTCATTCCTCAACAACTTCTTCGATGATGATATCAGAGTGTCAATCGGAGCTCTTCTGAATGAAAAGCAAAAGGACAGAGAGTTAGTTAACATCTTCGTCAAATGCTTCCAGATTAAGGCAATGAATTACCGAGATTTGGTCAATCTTCCCTCACAAAACCCCCATGATCTAATTATAGAGTGCTTAATCCCTCATGAAATTTTCCCTTACGAAAACCCTCGCATTTTGAAACTCCCATGGTCTAATTGTGGAGTGCTTAATCGCTTACTGATCAAATCAATTGACGATGGGGTCCACTAAAAATTATTTTTGGTTTGATCCACTCAAACTCCAGCTATGTCTGTATACTCAACACTTCCATTGTTAGAGTTCGGACATAATATTAAAAGTTTTGCACCCCCTTATGTTAAAGTCCTTACAACTTGATACCAGAAACTCTCACTGTATTAACACAATGATTTATACAAATCGACACTCCCACTGTTATTTGAACCACCTCACTCTCATCTTGGTCAAACCTTTAAATAGTTAGGACCACAACTAATCCTCTCTCGATTTCTTCCATGAACGAGAGGTCCACAAATTGAACGATCAAACCTTTAAACAGTTAGGATCATTCCAATCCTATCTTGGTCAAATACAGTTAAGACTACAACCAAAATCTCCTCTCGATTTCGAGAGGTCCATAAATTAAACGATCAAACCTTTAAACAATTATGGTCGTTCAAATCCTATCTTGATCAAACCTTTAAATAGTTAGGACCACAACCAAAGTCCCCTCTCAATTCCTTCCATGAACGTAAGGTCCACAAATTAAAAGATCAAACATTTAAACAGTTAGGGTCATTCCAATCCCATCTTGATCAAACCTTTAAATAGTTAGGACCATATTCAAAATCCCCTCTCGATTCCTTCAATGAACGAGGTGTCCACAAATTGAATGATAAAACCTTTAAATAGTGAGGGTCGTTCCAATCCCATCTTGGTTAAACCTTTAAACAGTTAGGACTAAAGACAAAATCCCGTCTCAAATCATTCCATGAATGAGAGGTCCACTTTCAAATTAAATGATTAAATCTTTAAACAATTAGAGTCATTCCAAACCTCACTTGGTCAAACCTTTAAACAGTTAGGAGCAAAACCAGAGTTCCCTTTCGATAAATGAAAGACCTCCACCCCCATCGGACAATCAAACCTTTAAACAGTTAGGATCATCTTAATCTTCCCTCTAGTCAAACCTTTAAACAGTTAAGGCCAAGATTGGAATTTCATATCGATAAACGAGAAATCCCCCTTCAGATTTGATAATCAAATATTTAAATAGTTAGGGTTATCTAAATCTTTTTGATTATCAGAGTGGATATCCCACTTTGAGTTTCTCTTGCAGTAGGAGATAGAATATAGAATTCTTCCTCTCCAGCATCAGGTTCGTCTTTGCTCCAAGAAAAGACACAATCTCTCAACATCAAATCCATGCTTCACACGTTTGAAGGAATTTATCTTAATCCCTAATAAAGATATTGTTGGCCCTTTGGTTTTGATGATGATTTATCAAACAATTTATATCTAATCTATTTTCTAGTCTTTGTGTTTATCTTTACAGGTAATTCAACACACGTCAATCAAGCGTTAAAGATTCAAGTTCATATGTGTGGAGTTACCTAGGTATTAGTTTAGTTTACTTACATATATTGTATGATTAGATCTAAGCTCAATATATGTACACTTAACACGATTTTTGACGTTTTCTATCATATAAATGATTTTTATCAAACGTTGTTACAATATCTTATATCTCATGTTTACAGCTCTTTCATAATTTATTATATATATACAATACATGCATAATATATATATACATATTTACAAGCCTTATGTTAATTTTCATGTTTACGAAAAACAGGTTTTCTGAACACTTTTCAAAAATAGGGAGTTTTTACAAACGAAAATTGATTTTCCAAAAATTCCTTTTCAAACATGTTCATTTCATCATTTAGAAACTTTTTCCAAAGTTTCACTATTTTTGGAATTGATTTGATATTTTTAATGAATTTTCAAAATAACCTAAAAACCTGTCATTTGAAATATATCAGATTCCGGTCGACCGTGAAAACATCCAGAGACTTTTCTGATCGACCGCCGTGGTCGACCGCCAGCTTTAATTTTTCATTCTCTGTGTTTTTGAGCTTAGCGGTCGACCGGACCGGTCAACCGCCGAACTGTCAGTACACTTCCAACGGCTAGTTTTTACAGCTGTTTTCAAATTGGTTTTTTGGTCTTTTACTTATGTTTTAGCTGCTGTATTGGGGTGCTATATATACCCCATTGCTGCTCTCCTTCTATATATCAAAAAAATCCAAGTTTTGTGTTTAACAAAACCATAAGTGTGTTTAAGAGCTGTTTAAAGTTGATTTCATCAATGTGTTTTCAAGAGAAGTTTTTTTACAACAAGAAGTGGCTCTCAAATCCTATTGGGATCATCATCTACTGTTCTTCTTGTTTGAGAAGTTTTTCTAAACTCTTATATAGCTTGTTATTTTATTTTTATTTCAGTTAGCTATATTTATTGAGTTTCATTCACTGTTATCACACACACTTATTGAGCTTAATATTTTCATACCATATAGTGTGGGTTGTGGGGTGTGATTTAGTGAGTGTGAGCTTCATTATGTTCTCACTTGTTATTTGAGAACAAATCATTGTATTTAACTTTTATTTGTGAGAATCACTTGTAAGACACTTGTACACCGAGAGAAGTGTGAGGCGAGAGATGGGGTCGAATCCAATAGGAGTGGCGTCGGTTGACGAACCTAGGAAGAGGTTGTAACCGAGCACTTAAGGAGGAGGACACGGGCTAGGTTCCTACACTTAGTGTGTAAAGTATGATTGCATAGTGTTTGTTTTATGAGAGTTTTCGGTGAACTTGTAAACCGAGTGTGTAGAAGTTCGAGCTTCCAAACCAGATTGTGATAGTGGATATCTCCTCGAGGTGAGGAGCAGGGACGTAGGTCGTGGTGACCAAACCTCGTAAACATATCGTGTATTTGTGTTTTGTTTGTCTCATATTTTATTTATGCATATTCTTATTGTTCTTACTCATATCTATCTCTTGCAAGAACATATTGATCAACATAATTTTAATTGGCAATTAATTAGGATTAGATTAGCATAAGACCCTAATCACCCCCCTCTAGGGTCTAACAATTGGTATCAGAGCTTGGTGCTCTTTGATTTAAGATCTAATCGCCTTGAGTTAAAGATCCAAGTTATTGTATTTGTGCTAATCTAATTTTGATTGCATTTTGCTTCTTGCATATTATTTTTATGGATATGTATGATTCATCTAGTTTAGGATATGCTATTAATATTGCTCCTCGTTTGGATATTTTTCCTTATGCTCAATGGCGTGTTAGATTCAAACTTTTTGTTCAATCTAAACAATTCGATTTGTGGGAAATTATTGAGGATGGTTATGTTGTTCCTATTTTGGAAAAATCCAAATGGTGTGATAATGATAAAAGATTGTTTAACATGAACAAGCTTTTGTTAGAATATTTGATTAATGCTTTTCACTCTTCTTTTTCTAACAAAATTGCTAACTTTGATAGTGCTTACACCTTATGGAAATTGATTGAAGCACATGAAGGGGAATTGGAGGCTATTCAACAAGCGTTGGAAAATCCCGCTTTGAATTCTAAAGAAGCCTCATCTCCATGTACATTTCCACTAGGTTATAATCCTAGTGAGGTATGCGATAACGATGATATTATTTCTTTTGATGAACTTGCTCTTGAATTTGAAAAGTTACACAATTGCTATATTGATGTAAAGAGTAAGTATGTTAATATGAAATCCACTCATGAAACACTAGCCACTAAGTTTAATTTTATTACAAATGAAAATATAATTCTTAAAGAATGCAATGAAAATTTAAAAATTAAAAATGCTAGTTTGCTTCATGAAAAACGTGATGCTATGTTAGAAGTAGATAAGTTAAAATCTATGATGAGTAATCTTGTTTATCCTACTTCTAGTAGTAAGGCTTGTATGCACAATGATGAGTTGAATCAAATGAGAAAACGAATATCTACCTTAGATTCAACACTAAACACTTGTATTGCTAATAATAAAAAGCTTATGGATTTATGTGCAAAGTTCAATGTTAATTCTTCTAAGAAACCTATTCACTATGCACATATGTATGACAAAATTCATAAATGTTCTATTTGCGATCTTAAATGCTATTTAGCTCAATTTTGTCATAATGCACCAAAAATTAACAAGCCTATTCATGATTGTGCATCCTATCAAGCTTCTTCATCACATACACATGTACACATACATAGTGTAAATCATAGACATGCTCATGTGTATAAATGTAATTATTGTGGTCGTTTTGGTTATTTGGCCATGTTTTGTTTCGATTTGTAAAGAAATTCTCGTTTGCAAAATAATTACAAAGAAAAATCTATTGTTGCAAATGAACCACGTGTATTTCATTTCGGTCAACATAAACCATTCAAACCTCTACATTGCCCAAATTACAATCGTATGGGTCATGTTTACAATTTTTACTTTGATCGTATCGGTGCAAAAAACACGCCCAAGCGGGTTCATAACCCTAGGGCCTTAGATTTAAATGATAGGGGTCGTGTCCCAAGTTTTAGTGGCACCAAAATGATTTGGGTACCAAAATAATTTTTATATCATTCTTCTATTTTTTGTTTTGTTTTCAATTTTTGGTTTTTAAGTTTTAATGATGAATTGTATCTTTATTAAGTTAAAATAAATTATTTGTATGATATTATAGCTAAAAACATTTATATATATTTTATAAAACATTTATATATATTTTATAAAACATTTGGTATATTATAAAACAAATTTCTTAAAGGTCTAAATTGAAAATTTTCTCAAAATCCAAATTTTACATTGCCTGTACTCTTTATCTTCTCATGGTCGACCGACCCGGTCGACCGACAAAGTCTCTGTAAGTATTTCGGTCGACCGCGTCGGTCGACCGCAAGAGATTTTTCAGCATCGATTTTTGATTTTATCGGGTTTCGGTTTTTTAATGGATAACTGTTTTAAACCTGACTTCTTCACCACCATTGATCTGTTTACTGAACCAATCCCAGCCCTTCCTTCATCTTCTCTATGACCCGACTTCTCATCTTCTTCCCATTTCGATTTTTTTCCAAATCTGTTGATTCTCTCGGTCGCCTACATCAATCGATCGCTGCTCTCATTCTTCGTCGATCTCTGTCAGATTTTGCTGGGTAATTTCTTCTCTCATCTCTTGATTTCATTACTCTAATGTTTATATTCTCAGTCTAGGGCTTTGGTTTAGGGAATTTTACTTTTTGTGTTCAAATTCTTCATTTCCAGGGCTTTTAAATTCTGTCCAAATTTCTTTGTAACCCTAGTTGTTTATATCTGTCATCATGCCTCCCAAAAAGAGATCAAAACCTGAATCTAGTTCCTTCTCTATCAAAGCTTTTCATTATGAGGATTTTTTGTTATATAAATCCCTAGTTAAGAAATATAGGGAATTGTGCAAACTGAAAATTCTTCCAACCAGATATATCAAATTTAATCAGTTAGTCTTGTACGACACTTATTCCATTCTTCATAATGTTGGGTTGGCTAGGTTGTTAAATGAGGAACATAAAGTTCCTTATTATCCTTTTCTAGTTTATCTGTTTTATGCCAACTTATCTGTGTCATCCTCTGCTGATGGTCGTCAGACCATTACTTCATCTGTTAAAAATGTTGCAATATTATTTTCTGCCAACGAACTTGCGGGGATTCTTAAAATCCCAACAGGTGATGTTGACCTTATGTCTATTCAGCTTGGTGATCCAGCAGTAAACCACCTCTTGTTTAAACCTGGCTGCACTTATCCTATGAACAATATTTCTCTTAATCCAAATGCCAAACTTATTGCCAGAATTGTTGCTCAAAATCTAATTCCTAAAACCGGTTGTTTTGATCATTTTGCTTCTGACAAGGTGAATACTGTATATGCCATATTTGCCAAAATAAAAGTAGATTGGGCAAACGTTTTTCTCAATAACATGGCATCGAAGCATGTCAAATTTCTACCCTTTGGCTCCTTCATCACCCTTATCCTTCAATACTTTGGTGTTGATCTTACCCATGAACCCAAAATTGAATCTAAGAAAGATTTCTTTGATAGGATCTCTCTCTCTCTCGTATGCAACTTTCTAGCTCCCTATCTGATCCCGTTGTGCCATCATCTTCTCGATCTAGGGCTTCCACCTCTTCCTCTTCTAATATTTGTGATCGTTTGGATCGTCTTGATACTCAGTTCTCAAGTGTTCAGAAGCATGCCTCATCTATTCAGAGGGATGTTAAGACTATTCTATCCTATCAGCGTCAATCTCTTGGGATCCCGGATCCCTCTTCCAGTTCTGAGTCTGATTCTGAGGAGGGCCCTGCTGATGGCTCTGGCTCTTCTGATGGTGATGGTGATGGTGATGGTGATGGTAATGGTGATGATGATGGTGACGGTGATGATTGATTTTAATGCTTATTGGAGTTTTTATAAATTTCTATGCTTATGGTGATGTTCCATTCTGAGTTGTAGAACTTGACATTTATGTTTGAGTGTAATAACTCTATATTTGTGCGGAACTACATGACTATTTATGTATGGTTTGCAGTCTTGTGGAACAAAATATGTCTATGGAAAAACTATGTAATTTCTGATGCTTAAGTGATATTTTGTGATTTATTGATGAGTTCTTTGGTTTATATATTGTTCATAGCTGCTTTTTGGATGAATAATTATTGTTTAGCTCCTATGTATGTTTATGATCTTTATATATCATCTATGCAAATTGACAGGGGGAGCTTTTTGACCATATACTTGATTTTTATCTGTGCTTATATGCAGGGGGAGCGTTGCTCCTATTTTTATTGTTTTCCCTTTTTGATGTTGTCAAAGGGGGAGAAAATCTTATGTGGTTTATTGGTTTATTCATATATGTTTATGTGGCTATGATTATGTGTTTAATGTTGATGAAAGATATGTGTTTCTTAGTTCATTATGTATGTGGTCATATGTGGTTTGTTCACATGTAACTACTTAATCTATTTCCATCTTTCATCATTCATATGAAATTTCATATCAATAAATAAATTGTTTGCCATCATCAAAAAGGGGGAGATTGTTGGCCCTTTGGTTTTGATGATGATTTGTTAAGCAATTTATATCTAATCTATTTTCTAGTCTTTGTGTTTATCTTTACAGGTAATTCAACACACGTCAATCAAGCGTTAAAGATTCAAGTTCATATACGTGGAGTTACCTAGGTATTAGTTTAGTTTACTTACATATATTGTATGATTAGATCTAAGCTCAATATATGTACACTTAACACGATTTTTGACGTTTTCTATCATATAAATGATTTTTCATCAAACGTTGTTACAATATCTTATATCTCATGTTTACAGCTCTTTCATAATTCATTATATACATACAATACATGCATAATATATATATATATATATACATATTTACAAGCCTTATGTTAATTTTTATGTTTACGAAAAACAGGTTTTCTGAACACTTTTCAAAAACATGGAGTTTTCACAAACGAAAATTGATTTTCCAAAAATTCCTTTTCAAACATGTTCATTTCATCATTTAGAAACTTTCCCCAAAGTTTCACTATTTTTGGAATTGATTTGATATTTTTAATGAAATTTTAAAATAACCTAAAAACCTGTCGTATGAAATATATCAGATTCCGGTCGACCGGTGCGGTCGACCGCTAATGTTATTTTTCCCTGATATGGCTTCTATGTGCTCGCGGTCGACCGCACCGGTCGACCGTAAAAACATCCAGAGACTTTTCCGGTCGACCGCCGCGGTCGACCGCCAGCTTTGATTTTTAATTCTCTATGTTTTTGAGCTTCACGGTCGACCGGACCAGTCAACTGCCGAACTGTCAGTACACTTCCAACGGCTAGTTTTTACAGCTGTTTTCAAATTGAGTTTTTGGTCTTTTACTTATATTTTTGCTTTTGTATTGGGGTGCTATATATACCCCATTGCTGCTCTCCTTCTATATATCAAAGAAATCCAAGTTTTGTGTTTAACAAAACCCTAAGTGTGTTTAAGAGCTGTTTAAAGTTGATTTCATCAATGTGTTTTCAAGAGAAGTTTTTTTTACAACAAGAAGTGGCTCTCAAATCCTATTGGGATCATCATCTACTGTTCTTCTTATTTGAGAAGTTTTTCTAAACTCTTATATATCTTGTTATTTCATTTTTATTTCAGTTAGCTATATTTATTGAGTTTCATTCACTGTTATCACACACACTTATTGAGCTTAATATTTTCATACCATATAGTGTGGGTTGTGGGGTGTGATTTAGTGAGTGTGAGCTTCATTGTGTTCTCACTTGTTATTTGAGAACAAATCATTGTATTTAACTTTTATTTGTGAGAATCACTTGTAATACACTTGTACACCGAGAGAAGTGTGAGGCGAGAGACGGGGTCGAATCCAATAGGAGTGGCGTCGGTTGACGAACCTAGGGAGAGGTTGTAACCGAGCACTTGAGGAGGAGGACACGAGCTAGGTTCCTATACTTAGTGTGTAAAGTGTGATTGCATAGTGTTTGTTGTGTGAGAGTTTTCGGTGAACTTGTAAACCGAGTGTGTAGAAGTTCCGGTTTCTAAACCGGATTGTGATAGTGGATATCTCCTCGAGGTGAGGAGCGAGGACGTAGGTCGTGGTGACCGAACCTCGTAAACATATCGTGTGTTTGTGTTTTGTTTGTCTCATATTTTATTTGTGCATATTCTTATTGTTCTTATTCATATCTATCTCTTGCAAGAACATATTGATCAACATAATTTTAATTGGCAATTAATTAGGATTAGATTAGCATAAGACCCTAATCACCCCCCTCTAGGATCTAACAGATATGTCTGCATCTAATACATGCTGTTGGGTGGTCCATTCTCACGAAAATGACCAAGTTTACGTATTCGACGTCTTAGCACCAAAATCCATGCTTTTCATGTATGGAGGAGTTTATCTTGATCTCTAAATAGAGATAAGTGTGTATCTAACACATGCCGTCGGTTAGTCTTTTACCACAAAAAAGATACCATAATCTATGTCTGGGGGATATTATCTCGATCCCTAATTAGAGATAAGCCTACACCTAACACATATTGTCGGTTAGTCTTTACCGTGAAAAAGATACCAGAATTCATGTCTGGGGTATATTATCTCAATCCTTAATCAGAGATAAGTTTACACCTAACACGCATTGTCGGGTGGTCTGTTCCCATGAAAATTACCAAGCCTATGTATTCAATATTATAGCACTAAGTCTAAGAGGGTTTATTCTCTTAGCGTAACGTTACATGCGAAACGGACTTAAACAATCTAAATGCTAGCCCGATTCAAATGGTAGTCGGTAAATGCACTTTAAACCCGTTGATGGCTGAGGGTTTACCAAAAATCCTATGAATATTATGCTTATGTATTCTAAACAGAATGAGTAATCATAATAAGGGACAAAAGTCACTAACGTATTACCTTCAGCAGTTGGTCTTGTGACTTGAACAACTAAGCTAACCTCAACTCCAACCGAAGCTAAAAGGATAATAACTTCAAATGTTCGGTAACTTCAGAGATAATAGCTGTATCAATACCAACGGCTGGTCCTACAATCAAATCTCACACAAAGAGCTCAATCTGGTGAGCGACTGATGCATTCCCAGCTCGTTCTTCTCGACATTCCAATGAGTATACGAGTCTAAACTACATATCCATGAACCTCCAATGGGTACACGAGGTTAAACCGATTCCCAAAACTCGCAAGAGTATACGAGTATAAACTGGTCCTCCGTGGTCCAACGCCTTAAGAGCCTAAACTGTGTAGACTCCAGTTGATGTATGTGTATAAACTGTGTTTACACCGATCAATGCATTACGATGAGAGTCAACGTTGATCAACGCATAGCCGTGAGTCAACGTCGGTCAACACGTTACAATCAAAGTCAACGCCAGTCAATGCGTAGTCAACGCATCATCAATTCTCCCCAAAACAAGGCTCAGATCAACTTCGATACGAAGGATAATCCCAGGGAGTTCAATCATAATTTAGATATGAATCTCTGATAAAGATAGTCAGTTCAATGTCGACTCAACGACACAAGCTAAAATCAGAAATCAACCTACCACTTTTAGTTCGAGAGTTCGACAACGGTCAGACGATAAACGCAGCACCGAAATTTTTTTAGCTATTCGACAAAATACTGAATAGATTAAAAATCAAAAAAGTCAAAAACTAAAGCTAATTGTAGGTCTTTTTACACCAAGTGAAAGTTGGGCCTATCATATCTAAAGTATTCCAGGCTCTCCTATAAAAGAAATGAGACTGAACACTTTGGAGGGGGGTATCTGTAGGCGTCAAAAATTACCTATAGGTTTCCGCACGTAGCTCGAGATAGAAAGAAGATGATGAATATTATTATCTGAGTCAAGGAGGATTATTTAACGTTGACAAGTGCATGAAGCGAATCGTCGAAGCATACGAATCAACGCGACTGCGGAATAACGAAAAGACGATCCGATCGGGGGTTACATTTCACTTACGAAAGACAAAGCACCACTTGTGTCTTGTCCACTCCACATATGATTCACCTATAGGAGGTTCTAGATCTCTTTCTCAGCTTTCTGACCTACTTTGAATCACGTCATTTCAAGATCGGATCAGGAAATTACAGGAAAAAATAGTCAAGGCATGCAAAATGGCGTCTCGGTCGAAACCAAGACACGTGTCGTGTCTTAGCTTTGGCCGCGACACAAAATGTGTCTCGACCAAGGAAAAGACACACATTGTGTCTTAGCCAAAGCTAAGACACATGTTATGTCTCGGTCGAAGTCAAGACATAGAGTCTGTTTCGTGCCTGATAGAATTGTTTTGACCATGATTCACTTCAAATCTGAAGACGTGCAAAAGACAAAAGTTGTATATCTCTTTGTTAGAATTTTTAACGCATATTGGATTACCTCATTCTAAGATTTTACATAAATGTTAGATCCAAGACAACCGAGAAGGTCCAGGCTGTTTCACACCTGCAGGACACCAATGATGTCTCACACATTTTGTCATGATGCAATTCGAATTTGAAGAAGCTCAAAAGATAAAAGTTGTAGGTCTATCCGTCAGATTTCTAACGCATCTTGAATCACTTTATTCCGAGGTCATATGAGAGTGTTTGAGGCAAAACAACATAGTGACACTAGTCGTGTCTCAACTTATGGCCGAGACACAAGATGTGTCTCACATCCAGAAATGCTATTTTTCGCCTGTTAACCACCCGAAAAATAGTTTTTTGATAAGATTTCGAGATTTCTTCAGCCCAAAGCCTCTTCAACTGATTTTAAGCTATCTTAGAACGTGGTTAAGTTGTTATAATTGAAGATAAGAGCAAATCAATCATTTTTATCCGAAAACAAAGCGTCTAAAGCCTATAAATATGGTCATAGGGCCTTCATTTACACAGATCCAAAATTCTCGAGTCTCGGCGAAGTCCTGTCAAATTGAAGAGTGAGGAGCACAAATTTCAGAGAGGAGGAAGAGATCTTGGTGAGTTCTTCAGCACAAAGAGAGGAAGAGTTCGAGAGATCTGCATCCCGTTCATCCATTTCCCTTGAGATCACACCTAGCTGTGATTCTTGAGAAGAGTGATTGTATTGCTATTGCCAAGATAGTTACTTTAATTTCTTATTTCTTTTGTGAGATAATAAAATATTTATTCGGATCTGATCAGTTGGTGGTCCACGGATAAACCCCGGTACCAAAAAAGATCCCGCGCAAGCAAAAGACCAATAAACAATCTCTCTGCATGTGTTCTTAAGAAAGTTATAATCTTTTATTTTCATTGTGTAAGAAGACTTATAAAAAGCATTTATTTTTTGAACTTATTATAACGACTGAAGTTATAATGAGTCCCGTAATGAACAAATCAACTTTTGACGCGAACATCGGGCAACAACCATAGTACCGTTTGAGATCCTTCACGAATCCCTGGTGAATGTCAAAACATAGTCTTCTACTCCAAGCTGGCCAACTAAAATAAGATTTCTCTTCAGTTTTGGTGTGTGGCTCACGTTCTTCAGATTTCACTTGGAGCCCTTCAACTGTATTTGCACATCTCCTCTTCCAACAACACTACAGGATTTATTATCCTCCAAGTATACTTTTCCAAAGTCCCCTACTATATAGTTATGAAGAAGCTTCCTATTAGCAGTGATATAGAACGAGGCTCCTGAGTCGATGACCCGGGAATCAGAATCGCTGTCCATAGCTAGGATCAAGGCATCCTGCACGATATGAGCCTCCTACTCATTCACATCCTTCTTCTATGCTTTACAAGTTGAAGACATATGGCCTTCCTGGTCACGGTTCCAATACTTCCCTTTGATAGGCCTAACTTTTGAGTTTGACCTTTTTTGTTTGACTTCGATTGATTCCTATTCTGATTTCCCTTCTTCTGGCTTTTGCCTCTTTGCTCGAAATTTTGGGGCCGAATCTGAACCTTCTGATTCGGACGATTTCCTTCTAAACTCCTCGGATAGAATTATGCTAACAACCTCGCTCAACTTTAACTTTTCATTCCCCGTCGAATTGCTGATTGTCATCACACAACATGCCCAACTATTCGGCAACTGCGATAGAATCAATAGGGCATGCACTTCGTCAACGAACGTGATGTCTACGGAGATGAGTTGATCAATAATCGTGTTGAACTCGTTGAGGTACATTGTGAATGAGCGTTCTTCTGCCATCTTGAGATTGAAGAGTATCTTGACGAGATGCACCTTGTTTGCGGCTGACGGTTGCTCGTACATCTTCGCGAGTGCTTCCATAAGCCCCACCATCGTCTTCTCCTTTAATATGTTGTGTGCGACTGTCTTGGCGAGCGACAACCAGATTTTTCCTAGAGCCTTTCTATCCAGTATCTTCCAATCCTCGTCTGACTCTTCTTTCTTCTTTCCCTTATCTTTGCCCATCAACGAGCGATACAAGTCCTTTTGGTATAGATAGTCCTCCATCTGTGACTTCTAATAAGTGAAGTCTAAACTGTCAAACTTCTTGATCTTTGATTTGCTTTCCTCTGCCATGGTTCTCTCATAATTCTTCTGAACGAAGCTCTGATACCAGTTGTTGAGGATTTGAAATAATCAAATCGAACCATTGCTCTTCCGGACCTTGTGTTTGAGAGTGGGAAAGTAGAAAAAGTCATAGCAAATAAAAGATAAAAACTTGCAGGAAAATAAACAAGAAAGATCACACTATATTTAACGAGGTTCGACAATCGTTCCTACATCCTCGAGAGCCACACCACACAATTCTTTGATTAATATTAAAAAAGATTACAATGCCCATAAATAGGATCTAATCTCTCTGAAGAATTCTCTCAAAACCCTCTTTTTTTATATCTAATCTCTTCTAAGGCATTCCATAAATATAGAAAACCTAAAACCAAAACAGACTAGGAATTCTAAAACAAACAAAATAAAACAGATTAGGAATCCTAATAATCTCTTACCAAAACAGATTAAGAATCTTGTTACCAAAACAGATTAAGAATTTTGTTACCAAAACAGATTAGGAAATCTAACATTAAATATAGGAGATGGATAATCAAATTATTTAAAGAGATAAAGAGTTAGTTAGAAACTTTAATTACAAGATGTCGATAGTTAAGTAAAAATGAGAATGTTCTTAAATAAGAAATTAGATAACATTAAAATATTCTTAAATTTATAATCAAAAGAGAACCATTACATAAAAACTCTAGTATTTAGACCATACAGATATCCAATGTCTTTGGTAGTCATTATTTTGTATGAAAATATATTTTGATAAATTTATATTAGAGTGGACCCCCTAAAAATGTTTTGCATTTTGAGATAACCCTCTAAAATTTATTATTTAAATTATAAATCTAACATTAAAAACTAAGTTAACAATATGTTATCCGTTTTCCTATAACTACATCATGCATTACGTGCAACGCACATATAGTATACTAGTTAAAAAAAATCATAATCATCCACTAGATAAATTAATAATTGAGATAAAGAGGTGATCTCTCCACTAGATAAAATTAATAATTGAGATAAAGAGGCGATCTCTCCCTACTCTTCCATAGGAGAAAGGATCCCAATCCAGGCAATCCTTCAGATCAGAGACCATCTAATATTGAATATCCCAACAAGAAAACACTTTCATTCGATAATATTAGTGAATTAGAAGATCTCTATTTGAGATTAGTAAAACTAATAAGTATAGCACAGTAATTCATCCCGTAATGGCTGCTCAATTGGTTTTTGGATAAGATCATCCTCTAATCAACTCCTGCCTAAAATTTTGCGGACCATTATTATTTTTTGGTTGATGTACGGCCACATGAACATTAATTTTGTGTTTCTATATTAAGGGTTGTGATGACCTTTGTTGTTAGTTCTAGTTTGATGATATAAAATACAAGAATATTCTTTCTTAGGGCTAAAGGTATAGCTACGTTATTGTGGGCAGTGACCTTTGCCTCCAAGCTAGTTTTCTAGCCATTGCTGTTTTCCTTGTCTTAAGATCCTTGTCTTAATGCAGAAAGACAAGAAAATTAATAAGTAATTAGGACCCATGACCCGTGCTCTTCCATGTGATCTACATACTGCTCTCTACAAGTTTAAATGTCCTATTTGTCGTTTTTTATTCTATCACTGATCATTTTTCACTAGTCATTGCAAGTTCCCCTGTTAAGAACATTTCTTATGAGTATGCTCCCGCTATGGTTATGTTATTTAAATTGGGTTATTTTTTTTGAGAAAACTTAAAATTGGGTTATTTACACTTAAATACTCTAAAGTTTACATCATTCTATACTTTGATACTTAAATGTTTCTTTTTCACCCTAAAATTACCTCAGATGTAAAAATAGTTAAGCTTTGATACCCAATTAATGGCTAAATTACTAAATCGATGTATTTAGTTAGACCTATCTACTATATTGGTATATTCCGGCAACAAAAAGATGTTTAACGTAGCCAACGACGACAATAGAGGATAAAAATTGGGTGAAGCCAACTTTCTAGCGAGAAAAGGTCACATGAGGAACCATGTGATATCAATGTGACATCATGTGTCAAAAATAGTTGGCATCATTTATTCACTGGGAAAGGAATCTTCAAAATAGCACTCAAAAGAGGAAGGGGAGAGGGTTTCAATTTGGGTATTCTTCCCCATCCTAGAATAAATTGGGTGTTCTACATTGAACCGAACACAGATTCCTCAATGAAGAACACCCAATTTCAACAGAGATCGCCCAATTTTCGCCTTAAGGAGAAGGAGAAGAACCAAATTAAATGGGGGGAAAACTTTTGAGTCCTAGTTTTGAAAAAAAATCCCTTTTCCAACTAAGTGAATGAGGCCAACTATATCACATCAGCCAAGGCTATCACAGCTCAGGATCACGTGATTTGTCACGTATCATTGTCTTGCTGTAAAATTTATTCCGACTAACTGTTATGTTTTATTGTCACTGTTTACCATTTTAAATGCCTTTTTATTGTCAAAGAAAATATACCAAAAACCAGTAATTAGATCTAATCATATTAATATACCAATCTAGTAATTTAGATCTTAGTTAACTTTGAAGAAACACGTTTTCGTTAAAATTGGAGAACATTTCTTCCGGAATACTGTCCAAGCTCCAAAATCAGAAAAATACAAATTTGGCAATGCATGCTACGTGTGTCATGTGAAACGCCTATTCAAAGGACATGATGTCTAAAGAGATATTAGGATCCATACGTATAAAACAAGACGTGAAATGTCCATTCAAAGAACATGATGACTAAAGGAAATTAGGATCCTTGTATATAAAATAAAACTAGATAAAAGCACATGACGTTAGCCTTTTGTTCTCTATCCATCTCCATGTGTCTTGTCATATGCCCATCCCTCTAAATCCGTCACCCTCGTTACCTCTTCAAAAAGAATGCATATGGCTTTTCCCCAAGCTTTTCAAGCGTATCACATGCATGCATGCAGGGCCTAACATGGCAACTGTCCCAAAAGAGCTGAATTTGGTCCCACCCCATCCCAGCCATAGCCTCTAATATCCCGTTCATAAAAAAGGTTCGCTCCCTCAACCTATTAAGACATAAGTACCTAGTCCCCTTGAAGTTAAAAAAAAAAAAGTAAAAAAAGGAGGTTATGTTGCTTATGTAGACGATGTTCTATAGAAAATACAAACCATAAATATAGAATGGAGAAAAATAACATACACCTACATCAACAAAGTCTTAATTTCAAATTTTTAGGATTGGCTTCATAAGTCTTACGGGTCTCACACTTCAATTCACATTGAGGGATATCTTCTCCACTAAGTTAATTAATATTATATCTTTCTTAATAGTCGCTAACTAGATTATCTTATGTTTGGCACTACTCCTTCTCTTCTCCATTAATATAATTTTACCACTTCTCCTAATTTGTGAACTTAATGGCTCTATTTTATATAATCAGATCATCACAAAAGATTTTTGCTCATTTTATCTTCAACATAAGCAATTCCTTTTACTTCTCAATATGCACTTATTTCTTATCCTATTTTTTTAGTAAATTGTTTTCATTCAGCCACAGAAACATTCATACTCATCTTTTGCATATGCTGTTAATTAATTAAATACACGTTTTGAAATGTGTCATAACACAACTGAATTAGAACAATGACAATATCCATACAAGGAATGTCAATATAAATTAAAGCATAAAAAATATCAATATAAATTACTATCAATGCAATTATCAACAATGTATAAATAAAATCAAACATTATCAATAAGTTTTTGGTCAAGTTACAGTTAAGCTGATCCCTAGGCAGGCTCCTGCTTATTAGTAAGAGTTCAAAACTTAAAAGCGGTACTTATTATGACGGGTAGTCACTAGCACTGAGAGCATCTCCAACAGCTTCCCTAAAATTTTCTCCAAAATGGGGAAACAAAAGTCATATTCTCCAAATTATTTTTGCTCCAACTCCAACAGCTTCTCCATTTTAAAAAATCGTATTTATTACAATAATAAAGCTCTCCCCAAAAATTTGGAGAATGCTGCAGATTTGGGGAAGGCTCCCTATTTTTTCTCCTTCTTCCCTATTTTGGGGAATGAGATGGGGAATCTGTTGGACCAAAAAAAAGCTCTATATTTCCCAAAATTGAGTATTTCAAGAAGATGTGGAAGCTGTTGGAGATGCTCTGAGTATGATTAGTGACATCTCTAATATAGGATGGACACTCTTATAGTTAAGGGTTTTTCTAAAGAGTGCCCATGAGCACTCTATAAGAGAAAAGAGAAATAGAGAGAAATAAATAGCTCATGGACCCCTCTTGATTTGCATTAATTTCTGTGCATAATTCATTTCATTCTACCTCTCTCCTCTCTTATAGAATGCCCATGAAAACTCTATAGAAAAACCGTATAGTTAAAGATAAAAAAATCAAAAATTATATCAATAACATTACCACTTTCAATATTTGTAAAAAGACGTGTAAAATTTGCTTCTTTTTATGTTCTTTCCCCTTGAACTGGTGATATGAACGTGGGTGGAAACATGCTTTACCCGCTCACACTTCCCAACTCTCCCCATTTACTGCACACATTCCCTAGGCCTATTTCGTTCCCTCCTTTCTTTCAGCTTCTCTCTCATATCCCTTGTACATCGTGACATATTTAATAGTAACTTTTCATGTGGAAAAGATACTTGTTTCCTTTTTCTTTTCTCTTGAGCACATGCCATTGGATTTTTATATACTACTTATTTTGGCTTTGTTAGGTCTATTGTTGATGGGAAATTGCGCTTCAATCATGAACTTGGGAATTTGGGTGTGTAGTGTAGCTTGTGGTTGGCTACTAACATCTATGTATTCCCATGTTAAAGTTCGATTCGTTTTGTCGTTTCCTTTTTATTGGTAGGGAAAATTGATTCTAGCCCTAAATTTAGCAAAATTTATTCTTCACAACCCCAAGACTTTTTTTAAAACTTTAAAATCCCCTAAAGCGAATGACAAATTAGTTTGGCCCCCTCCAGCTCAAATTAAACCCTCATGTACGCTTTAAAACTATGGTTAGACTACAAATCCTCCACAGTTTATTTGTTTTGGAGGGGGGGGGGGGGGGGGGGGGGTCGTCGAAGAGGATGGGATGGGTGAAATTGTCGTTACTATGTGCATTAAGAAAGGGGTTTTTGAGGGGAAAGAACCGTAGTTCCCTCCAATGTAATCCCTATAACCATCTTCCACCTCTCTCTCTCTCTCTCTCTCTCTCTCTCTCTCTCTCTCTCATGGATACTAAATTCTCTCAATAAATCTTCTTTACTTCTTCAACTACTCTTTTATGGCCATTTAAGTCTCATCCATAAATCCTCTTTGCTTGTTAAGCTACTTTTCTTCATAATGACGGAAAGATCCCTCCTTTGCATGGTTACAAACACAAAAAGTAAACGAAGAAGGTGAGGCTGTTTTCATAGTTATTAAGGACTCTACAGAAATTATTAGGTTAAAATATCAATTGTTCCAAAGGTTTAAACTCTCATTGCAATCTATTTCTATGAAATTCATATCACAAAAGGAAAAAAGTTCAGTTGTGCAATTGAAAATGATGATGGCTTGAGCTTGATGTTTGAGTATTTATTGTCTTTGTAATGGATTTACAGACATTAACTTGTATGCTATCATAGTTGCGAATTCTTTAACTTCTCAGAACACCCACAGTTCTTTAGAAAATGTGTGAGCATTTTAAACACCTTATTTTTCCTATGCATTTTAAACACTTCATTTCTAAAATTATTGTAATTAGATGTTGAAGGTGTGCATTTGATGGTTATCAGTTGGTTGTTAACCTTATTGGTTACTTGTTAATGTTTTAGTCAGCTCTTAATCTTACGAGATAGTTGTGAATAATATAGTTAGTTGTTAACCATAATGATTAGTTTTTAAGGTTTGGAGTTGATTGTTAACATTATGAGTTGGTTCTTAACCATAAAAGTTAGTTGTCCCTAATTATTAATTGTTAAGCTTATGAGTTGATTGTTAACCTTATGAGTTGGTTGTTAACTTTAATAGTTAGTTGCTAACATTTATAGTTAATTGTTAGGTATCAAATGTTTTCTCACTTTTACAAGATATTTTCAACAAAAAAGTTATCGATGCACAACTACTACTCTTAGTCAATCATGTAATGATGAGCGTATTCCTAACAATAATCCTACTGGTGACTCTATCGTTATGATAGAAGACATGATTAACAAACAAATAAGCATCCTAGCTGAGTGGCACATAGTCATACATGCACAGGGACAAAAATTTGATAGTGCTACTTAAGTTAGATTAGTAATTTACTATTCAATTGTAAAAAGCTTCAAGTATGATTTTTACCATAATGAATATAATTTTATAAGAGTGCATTGCTAATGTAAGGACACGCATAAATGCCATTGGATGTTGTTTGCTTCCCCACTCATAAGTTGCTCAACTATGGCTATAAAAAAATTCCATGCTTGTCAAACTTACGGTCACCATGGAGTTTATGCTAGTATCAAGGGCATCACACAAATTCATTGCAAGCCAAATGTAATATGCTCTGAAGGTTAGGATATAGTTTTAGTAAATTGATATCAAGAATTACTTGCTCTCACAGTTTGACATCAAGATTAATTATAGTAAAGCATAGCAAAGTAAAGAGAGCACAAAACATGTACCTCTTTAGTGACGATGATGAGGCATATGATTCACTAAGATGGTAAAATTATCTGGTTAAATAGATACTTATATCTTAGCTGTCATGTTTGTATTAGTTGTTAAGTTTACTCCTTAATTGTGAAGTATACATGTTTGTTGTTAATGTTACATTGCAATTGTTAAGTTTATAGCTTACTTGTCAAGTTTACATGTTCGCTATTAATGTTAGAGATTAATTATTATCTTTTCACACTAGTTGTTAAGTATACACTATTGTTGTTAACTTTATAATTTAGTTGTTTAGTATACGTCTTAGTTTTTTTGGTCAATGAAATTTTTTTTATTCATTTATCAAATTTTGAAATTGAGAGTACATCAAAAATTTACCAGAAGATATCCTGACAAACAAACAACTAAACTGAAAACATCTAAAAACTTATAGTTTCTCAAAATTTTTTCTCATATGTTCAGAATTACTTCATTAAGAACTTTTAAGAGGATAAAGATCTTCACTTCTCTGAATATCTGATCAGGTTCATGAAATTTTTGTTAAAAGATCCTCAAGTTCCTCTCCTTCCATATCTAGTAAACTTTCCCCAATAATGCCATTCTCTTCATCTTCTTCATGAATCCAAATCCCTTCAAGTTATTGCTATACCGATCTATTACTTGATTCCAACTACATGATCTCCAAGGATAATCTAACTATGCCTTCACTTTATTCTAGACATAAGATGAATATCGACACTCAAAGGGCAGGTGTTTGTAAGTTTCTAGATGACTATTAACGTTTGCACGCAGAACACACTGGTTGATGTCTAGTATTCCCATGCAGCACAACCTATCTTGAGTCAGGAGCCTGGAGAGAATTTCTAGCCATAATATCACTAAATGTTTAGGGTAATGCAAGCCTCCCCATACAGTATCCGACCAGGCTACAATAGCTATAGACTGAGAAAATGCTCTGTAAATAGAAGAAATCTGAATTTTGCCATTATTGTAGTAGCCAATAATAGCTCTTTGTAGATTATCCACATTCCTAATTTTTCTCATAGCCATATCCCTCACCTTGAGAAGTTGCCTCCACATTCATGAGTCATTCTCCTTTGGTTGAATCTGCCAAATGTCTAAATGGTGTAAGTAGTTACCATGCACCCATTTAATCCACAATAAATCTTTTTTAGTGTGTATCACCCACAACAATTTTGTAGCAGCTGTATAGTTCCAATTCCTAGCAGAGAAGAGTCCTACCCCTCCTAAATTTTTGTCCTTGCAAACCTCAGTCCAGGAAATAAGATGAATTTTGCTATCCCATAAGAAAGCAGAGCATAGCTTATCAATTTTTTCTAATACCTTAATTGACAGAATATAGTTGCTTGTCCAGTAGATTTGCATCCCTAAAATAACAGATTTGATTAATTGAATCCTCCCAGCATATGACAAGTTTCTTCTACATTGCTAACTTTGAAACTGCTCAGAAATTCTGGAAATCAACGGTGAACAATCCAGGTAAGAGAGTCTCTTAGAGATCAATGACATTCCCAAATACCTCATTGGTAATGAACCCTCTGAGAAGTTTAAATATGTACAAACCTGAGCCGTCTAGTTTTCTTCAATTCCACTCAAGAATATATAGGATTTACTTGAGTTTGCCTCCAGACTTGAAACTCCACTGAACTCTTGATTACAGTTGTTCATTTTAATTATTGAGCCTATGTCTGCTCTACAAAACAACAACAAATCATCAGCAAATATCAAGTGAGTAATCCCTATTTTAATACACTCTGGATGGAATTTGAACATTCTGTCAGTATTGAGAGTTTTAACTTCCTGGATAGGTATTCCATACCAAGCACAAACAAATAAGAGGATAATGGATCCCCCTTATACGTCTTAGTTGTTAAGTATACAACTTAGTTATTAATGTCACGATTTAGATGGTAATATTAATAATTACTTGTTATACTTACGAAGCCATGATTCTAGCTACTAATCCAGAAAGTCGTATTGCCATTGATGATTATGATAGTAGGTTTAGGCATTGGTTTATAAGTTATAATGCTTGTATTTGAGGGTTCATTACTGAATGTAAGCCTCTATTATTTTTGGATAAAATATTTTTTAAAGACCACGATAGAGGTATATTACTTAGTGCCATAGGATATGACAGCAACCAAAGAATATTTTCTCTTGCTTATTGCTTATGCGACCAAGAGAATGAGGAAAATTAGAAGTGGTTCTTACAAGGAGTGTGATCAATACTATATGATAGAGAACATTCTTACAATCCCCCACATCAACTAGTCATAATTTATAATGCTAACAATGGTATTAGAGTAGTGGACTGTAAGGATCATGAATTTTTGATATTAATTAAAATAATTTCTTAGTATTTTAAAATATTTAATTATGATTTTTAAAAGAGTATTTATATTTTTCTCGAATTTTTATAATTTTCTATGATTTAAATTCTAAGTTTAATATTTATTTAAATGATTTCAATATTTATAATTTATTCAGTGTAGTAAAAATTTCTGGAATTTATCCGTTGAGTTATCGATACTGTTACATATCATTTTGAATAATATATTGTATTATTTTTATTATTATGTAGATTTTCGTATAATACGTTGTATTATTATTACGTATTATTTTGTATAATTAGTTGTATTATTCCTACTGTTGTATATTATCGGTTGTATTAGTACAACTTGTACGTTTTATCACGTAGATAATTATCCCATAATTATTTAATTTTAAAAATAAAAAATTGTATGTTTTATTAATTATTCTTGTTTAATTGTATAATTTCTAGTATTATTTCTTCAGTTTCGTATCGACTGTTGTATTAGCACAACATGTACGTTTTTACTTATAGATAATTATCCCGTATTTATTTTGATTTTTAAATATCATTAGTTATATCTTTTTAATTAATTTTGTTTTAACTTAATTAACCCTAACCCTAATA
>BQKN01059510.1:0-14341 GCA_022839385.1 Asparagus kiusianus
TTTCAAAACCTGGAGGGTGATTTCGTTGGACCTATCCGTGAGTTGGATGTCTTGGACTTCACCACTATTAACGAGCTGATGGAGAAGAATGAAACTCAATCTTATACTATTGCCAGCGCCGAGGGAGCTTTTCCTGCCGGGACCACGTTCCGTTCTTTCCTCCGTCGTGCGCAGAAGTCTATAGAGCCTCGGTCTCTGTTGGCCGGCTACCTCGCACTCTGGTTGAAGAAGTGCGTTGTGCCATACCAGTCTTCGGATGACTTACCCGTCGAGGTGCTCTTCCCGGCAGTCCAGCTAGCCTATGGGCGGGAGTTGTCCTTGCTTCCAGCGATGGTGGCCAGCATTCATTGCGGGCTTAGGGGTGTAGTTCGTGTTCTTACCCATGTGGGCTCCAAGCCCTCGACCGAGCTTACCTGCCCGAAGGTTGAGCTGCCTTATGCTTATCTGATGGCATGGTTCGTTCTACACCGGCCTGACATGATGTCAGCTCCCCGCATCGTTGACACCCCTGTTCCTTTCCTACAACTGCTGGAGAGGAGTAGGTGGCTTGGGAAGAAATTTGAAGATGTACAACAAGAACTTCAAGTTCGTCGGAACTGGGAGCTCTTCAAGTGCTTTCCTCAATTTTCTGGACGCTATGGCGAGGAGTTGACCGATGTGGAGAAACCCCGAACTAACCGGACTGCTCTTGACGTTGGTTGCTTCCGATGGCTGGTAAACATCCGCATCGGGTATCTTGTCCTTCGGGTGAAGAACCGTTGCCATATCGAGCCTTACCTTCCCTGCCGTTTCGCACGTCAGTTCGGCTACGACCAACTATATGTTGGGAATCCGAGCCGTGGCTTACAGGTTAAGGGAGGGCTTGTCGACGGTATACGAGCGTGGCTATGGACCATGGTTGGCTGCACCGGGGCTCAGTTTGCTCTTCCTTCGTATAAGCGCAAGCCGATGATCACCTTCCTCAGCTGCAAGTGGTTCCTTTCGGCTTATGAATCCATAGGTGTGAAGAGCCTTTCTGAGTTAGAGTCCGATCACTTGGTCCAGACTGCTATGGCGGCTGCTAGGAAGCAGGGGAAAAGGCCTGCTCAATCTCCTCCTTCAAGCAGAGTTGATGGAGAGCACCTTCCTGCGGATGGCGATGAAGCTTGTGAGGAAGAAATGGGCGTAGACACCGACCAAGTGGAACTTGATGCAGGTTTGTCATGCCTCTTGATTCCCTTCGCCTCAACCTTGGTACGTGAAATAATCCTTGTTGTTTCAGGTGGATCGGCCAATGACCATGAACCTCTCGCCTCACGTCGTGCGAAATCCAAGTTTGGTGGACAAACTTCGCACAATCGTCCCGTCGGTTCCAAGGGGGGTGGTCCTTTGAAAAGGAAGAAAATGGCCTATAGACCTCCTGTTGATCAACGCTCTGATGGAGTAGATTCCGGAGGCTCTGCCGACCGGGAGGAAGGTAACCTTCCGTCATTTTATTGTTTTAGCTTGATCTTCTTCCTGGAATTCGTAACCGAGCTTTATGTTCCAGGGTTCCTTGAAGAGGGTGAACTTCCATTGCCTCCTGCATCCCCTGGTCCGGATAACATGGATTGCTTCGTGCAGCAGATGTGCGACGCCCTTCATGACGGTTCTCTGGGCATCGATTTGAACATTGATCTTGGGCCAGAGTATAGCGTCGAGCCCACCGCTCCTTACTCAGGTATACCTGCATCTGCTAATATCTCTTTTGATCATGGGGAAAGAGAACTCGACTGAGGATGAATCTTTCCGTGATGTAGGTTTTGAAGACCAGGGGAATGCCTCTGCGCCGAGTTTCTGCGGTCCTGACGCTGGGCTGCTAGTCGATATGCTGGCTGAACAAGCCGCCAGCGGAACTGCGGGACCGCCCTTTACGAGCGATACACTCACAGGTACATCATCAGCCACCAGGACTGATTCTCCTTTGACTGCCAACCCTCCCCGTGTTGCAGAAGGTGATGGACTTGCGGGTATGCCGCTGATCTTATCACCCTGACTCTCTTTATTTGCCTAAATTCGCATTTTGACTAATAAAGAGGTATAACTGTAGGACCAGGCATTGTGCCTGATGCTGCTGCAGTTTCCAGGGCTGATATTTTGCCTGAGAGCCATGTCTCTTTGCCACAGCCGAGAGATACGACTGATTTGCCTGCAGGGGTCGATGCACCCTTCATAGCTAATCCTGCTGTTATCTCAGAGTCTGCCGTGCCTCCACCCGAGGGAAATTCCGCCAGTACAGGTATACTTCGAATTTCCTCTCGGGTTTCCTTGTCGTATTCGATAATCTCTTAACTCCCCCATTGTTGTTTGCAGGAGCTCGATCATCTCTACATGAGTATGTTCGCGTCCTTTTGGCTGGTACCGATCCTGAGAAAGAGATTTTTCGCGCGGACCTCAACTTCTTCACCGCCTTTTATAATGGCATGATTGAGAAACTTCTTCTCCGAGGATACTGCTTTGACCAGTTCAGGCGTTCTTTTTCTCGCCACATGCTGATGATGAGGGAAGAAGGATACCCAGAGTTGGCTGACTCCTTCACTGCTGATTTTACTGCTCTGGAGTCAGAGGTTCAAGAATTGAGGGATTTGAAGGCTGGTGGAGCTTCTTCTTTCATGTCCTCTCAGATGGAGGATAGAATAACTCAATGGCGTGACTTGAGATCTTCCATTAGCAGCGAGCTCCGTTCACGCGAGCACTCTGTTGCACAGCTGATGGCCAACCTGGCGAAGAAGGACACCAGCAAAGGCGAGTTACTCAGCTCCCTAGATTCCACTCGTGCAGAGATAGCTAGGCTGAAGGAGGCTTTGGGACGTGCCGAAGAGTCTGCTGCTATAATCACCGAGGACTTAGTTGGACTGGAGCGCTCTCGTGAGTGGACGCTCGACAAGCTGGGATCAACACAGGAGGGGTTGATGAAGCTGCGAACTGAAGCCGCTGAGGTCTTGAGCAGTTCCGAGGATTCTGTCCGAGCTCGCGTGCAGGCAGAGTTCGCGCAGAGCTATATGGACAGGCTTTCTGGTTTAGAGTCTCACATTCTTAGTCGTCAGCTGCCTTCGGGTTGACGAACTTGTTGCTGTACGCTTTTGTTTTGATCTTTTATTAGAGACTCCTTATTTGCTTCTTTTTACATGATGTTTCTTGATATACCGTGGTGTCTTCTTTAATCGGTAAAAGACTAAACCGGCTATACGTGTTAGGTATAGACTTTGGGATTATTGGCCAACCCCCAGCCCTCAACGGGTTTGACTTGCCTTTACCGACTACCGTTTGAATCGGGCTAGCATGCGGATTATCTGAATCCGTTCCGCATGTAACGTTGCGCTAAGAAAATTGCTTCTCTTAGACTTAGTGCTATGATTTTGAATACATAGACTTCGTCTTTCTCACGGGAAAGACTACCCGGCAGCGCGTGTTAGACGCCGACTTCATCCCTGTCTTTTCTGAAAGCAAAGGCAAGGGAAAGGTGAGACTAGAAGGGGGATTTCCACTCCGAGAATCAAAAAGATTCGGATAACCCTAACTGTCGTAAGGTTTGGTTATCGAATCGAAAGGTTCGAACGACCCTAACTGTCGTAAGGTTTGGTCATCGAATCGAAAGGTTCAAACGACCCTAACTGTCGTAAGGTTTGGTCATTTGACTCTGAAGAGGAAGAATTTTATATTCTATCTTCAGCAGGAAAGGAAACTCGAGGTGGGATCTCCACCCCCAGGATCCGACAGGTGAAACTAGAAGTGGGATCTCCACTCCAAGAATCGAAAAGATTCGGATAACCCTAACTGTCGTAAGGTTTGGTTACTCGAATCGAAAGGTTCAAACGACCCTAACTGTCGTAAGGTTTGGTCATTTGAATTGAAAGTGGACCTCTCGTTCATTGGAGGAATCGAGAGGGGATTTTGGTTGTGGTCCTAACTGTAGTAAGGTTTGACCAAGTGGGGAGTGTGAGAATGATCATAACCGAAAGAAGGTTTGATCACTCGATTTGTGGACCTCTCGTTCTTTGGGCGAATCGAGAGGGGAATTTGGCTTTGGCCCTAACTGTAGTAAGGTTTGACCAAACTGGAATGGTGTGGTGGAGACTATGAGTAGTCAGAAACCACTGAAAGTTCTGCGAGGGGAGAATCAACGATTAGATCTCATCTCAGCAAAAGAGTGTTTGTGAGAGTTAAATTCTGACAGACAAGAATATTCGGAATTCGAATATTGATTTCTTGCTCATCAGCGACCGGGTTATCCCTAAGAATACCCCGATGTGGTATTCTTCCGGGAACTTCCCGGTACCTCAATTCTTCTGAGGATACTAAGGATAGTATCTCTTCAGAAACTTGCCATTTATTGGCATCATGAGTCGGTCACCATCTTTGGTGATTAGACGATAGGCGCCGTTCGAGTAAACTGTTTCTACTACGAACGGTCCTTCCCATTTGGGTTCGAATTTGCCTTTCTTCTTGGAGTTAAGGATCATAGGACGTTTCTCGGTTAAGACCAAGTCCCCTTCCTTAAAACTCCTTTGTCGAACTCTTTTGTCGAAGGCTCGAGAAATTCTGGCTTGGTAAAACTCGATGTGCTGTTGAGCTTCCAGGCGCTTTTCATCGAGCATCTCGAGTTCTTCGAGGCGCTTCTGATGTTGTTCTTCGGTCGTCATCTGGGTTGCGAGAGCGATCCGAAGAGATGGAATTTGAATTTCCAAAGGGAGAACGGCTTCACATCCATACACCAATGAGTATGGAGTTGCGCCGGTCGGTGTACGTACCGTGGTACGATAGGCCCATAGAGCTGCTCCGAGCTTATCATCCCAATCCCGCTTGTTATTCTTCACAAGCTTTGACAAGAGCTTTATGATAGTCTTGTTGAAGGCTTCAGCTAACCCATTGGCTGTGGGGTTATAGGCTGTTGACGAGATGTCCTGAATTTTGAACTTTTCGCAGAACCTTATGAAGGCGTTGCTGATAAATTGGGGACCATTGTCATGTATGATTCGTCTTGGAACACCATGCCGGTAGATGATATGGTGCTTGATGAATGCAATGACGTTGCTCGTCTTGACTTCTTTGAGTGGAACTGCTTCAGCCCATTTGGAGAAGTAGTCAGTGATCGCCAGGATGAACCGATCGCCTTTGACTGATGGGGGGTTTATAGGACCAACAATGTCCATTCCCCAGGTCTCGAACGGCCAGGACGTAACCGAAGGATGTAGATGTTCCGGAGGCTGGTGCATGTAATTCGCGTGTACCTGACACGCGTGACACTTCCGGGCGTATACAATTGCCTCATGCATCATGGAGGGCCAAAAGTATCCCATTCTCCTGATGCGATCATAGAGCTTAGGACCAGGTTGGTGCGCGCCGCACTCTCCTTCATGTGCTTCTTTAAGCACTTCTTCGGCTTCTTTGGTTGATAGACACCGTGCCAGCACGCCATCATACCCCCTGCGGTATAGCGTTCGATTCTCCGTATTATAGTAGAATCTTGGAGCTCTTCGTCTGATCGACTCTCTCTCCTTCACATCTTCTGGCAAGATTCCGTGTAAGACGTAGTCGATGATGGGGAATCGCCAATCCCGGGGTTCAAACTCAGCCTGAGTTGTGTGCACCTCCTGGGCCTCTTCCTCCTTGCCATTTTCATCATGAAGTGGCACTAAGAGTTGGTGCGTTTTTACCGTAACAAATTGCTCTGTTCCGGGAGGCTGTGCCAAGGACACAGCTAACGCTGCTAACGCATCTGCATAGGTGTTCTGCAACCGCGGAACGTGCTCGATGAAGAATCCTTCAAACGACTCCGCTAACTCCACCGCCATCTTGTGGTATGGTAGCAAATCCTGACTTCGGACTTCATATTCCCCTTGAACTTGTTTGACGATTAGTTGAGAATCACCGAAGGCTTCGAGATACTCAACCCCCAGCTCCTTGGCGAAGTTGAGTCCTATAATTAGTGCATTGTATTCTGCCACATTATTCGAGCACGGCTCAGTTAATGAATAGGCTCGAGGCATCACATGTTTTCCCGGGGAAACTAAGACAACTCCGACTCCGGAGGAGACCTTAGAACATCCAGGAGTACCTGCGGCATTAGCTGCTCGTGAAGCACCATCGAAGTACAAACGCCACACTTGTTGGTGTGAAGTTGCGTTGACTTCGTGGGTTTCATCAGGTAAATCGTCATATACCTCGGCGGCATCCGTAGTTGGATTAGCTGCCAAGAGATCACAGATAGCTTGCCCTTTTACTGACTTCTGCTGCTTGAAGTGCAGATCGTATTGGGACAAGAGTAAAGCCCACTTTGCTAATCGCCAGCTCATGGAAGCCGGTTGAGTCATGAATACTCGGACCGGGTTAACTTTGGAGATGACGTAGATGGTTTGTCCAACCAAATAATGCCGCATCTTCTGGATGGCGAACACTAAGGCTAGGCATTCCCTCTCAATCATGGGATATCGAGATTCTGCGCCCACCATGGTTCGGCTTAAGTAGTATACTGCCTGCTCGTGACCGTTATCGTCATCTTGTGCAAGCAATGCACTTAATGAGTGGCTCGTCGCCTTGACATAAATCAAGAACGGTTTGCCCGATTTCGGTGCGACGAGTACGGGAGGTTTCGAGAGATATTCTTTGATACTCTCGAACGCCTTTTGACAAGCATCATCCCATACGAATGACACGCCCTTCTTTGTGAGCCTGGAGAACGGTTGGCATTTCCCCGAAAGGTTTGAGATAAACCGACGGATATACGCCAATCGCCCTTGCAGTCCTCTGAGCTCCTTGAGGTTCCTCGGAGGTTGCAATTCATTGATCGCCTTTACTTTGTCTGGATCAATGTGAATACCTTTGGTGGTGACGACGAATCCCAAGAATTTTCCACTAGCCATTCCGAGGAAAGACTTGGTAGGGTTCATCTTCAACTGATGGGCCCGCATCAAGTCGAACATGGTCTTCAAGTCTTTGATGTGATCTTTCTTATCACGACTTTTCACGACCAGATCGTCCACGTAGCATTCGACGGTCTTTCGGAGATGTTCTTGAAAGATCTTCGACATAGCTCGCTGATATGTAGCACCTGCATTCTTCAAGCCGAAGGGCATGACTGTATAGCAGAATACGCCAAGAGGTGTTCGGAATGCAGTGTGCTTTTCATCATCTGGATGCATCTTTATCTGGTTGTAACCAGAGAAACCATCCATAAAGGACATCCTCTCAAACCCGCACGTGTTGTCGATGATAACATCCGTGATGGGGAGAGGAAAGTCATCTTTTGGGCAAGCAGCATTGAGGTCCCTGAAGTCAATGCATACCCGGATCTTCCCGTTCTTCTTCAGGACCGGAACAATATTGGCAAGCCATTCGGGATGTTGTTCCTCTCGGATAAATCCCGAATCAACGAGCTTTTTGACTTCAGCTTCGATTGCTTCCATCATTTGCGGACGAAACCGTCGTTGTTGTTGTTTGACTGGTTTAACATCCGGCTTAATGTTGAGACGATGCACTGCTACATTTGGATCGAGCCCTGGCATGTCTTCATAATTCCAGGCGAATACGTCGATGTACTCCCGGATAAGAGAAATCAACTCCTCCTTCTCTTCAGGTAGGAGGCTGTCGCTGATGAATATTGGCTTCGGATTTTCTTCGTTGCCCATATTCACCTGAACGACTTGGTCTTCGGTAGGAGGCTCTCTTTGCTCAAACCGGTCGCCATACTGCATGTTTAAGTGATGTACCCACGGGTCTTCCCATGTTGGCATCTCGTCATCTTCTTCTATGGTCGTTGGATCAACCGTGACCATATTCGACATTAGCTTCTTAAACACCTCACCAAGGCTAGCGTCGGAATCCCAACCCGAAGAGTCGGAAGAATATCCCTCCCTAGTCTTGTTAGCAATCTGGTCGATGATTTGCCAGCCACACTCATTGTCTGATGAGACATAGCCTAGACCTCTTCTGTGGCGATAATAATTATCGGGTTTTCCTTTCGGTACATAGGCCATCCGGGGTGGAACCCGTGGACCTCGACCGAAGAAAAGACCCTCTCCGATCTTGAAGTCATACCCGTGCCTTTCCATCATGTTGCGTGCTTTCGCATCGTATTTGGATAGATGACGAGCTGGTTTATCATCGTCGTCTTCCTCTTCCAGGAAGTGGTTGGGTATCGGAGATGCTCTTCCTTTGCCGTAGACGACTTCCTTTCCACCCCCAATCCTTGCGGGGATGATGAGTGTTGTTCCGCAAGGGTCGCGTACCTGCTTCTTCGTCAAACAAAATGATTGAAGAGGCATATATAAATCAGGGTTAGCATAGAGTTTGTTGGTGATATCATCAAGACCCGTCGAGTACTCTAAATCATCGTTTATTGATAGTTCTTCGGCAAGTTGCCAATTACAACTATCTTCCGATGATTCATCATCGTCAAGATTGATTACAATGGGTACAATGTCGTTCAAAACAAAACCGCCATCGTAATCAAGCCCTGGTTCGGTATCAGCTTCATCACCGCTGTCCGTTCCTTGGGCCGATGGTTCAGTATCGGATTCAGCGCCGTATAAAAGGGAATCGGTGAAGTAATTCTCCAATCCCTTGAACGGTTGCTTATCCGCGACCACCGTCTTGACTTCATTATCTGTGCCCACGTATTTGAGGCACTGATGCAGCGTTGACGGGATTATAAGGTTACCGTGGATCCAAGGCCGACCCAACAGTAAATTATAGGAAGTTTCCGCGTCAATCACATAGCATGTGACCTCCGACTTCAAATCCCCGATCTGGCACTTAATTCGGATCTTCCCCAAGGGCCTAGACCCGCTGGTGTTGAATCCGTAGATCGTCGTGCCAGTGGACGCTAATTTGCTAGTCGGGATTCCGAGATGATGCATCAATCGGAATGGCATGATGCTCACAGCGGAACCCGGATCGACTTGGATCCGGTTGACAACGCTGGAACCAATGTGCCCGGTGAAGTACAACGGCCTATCATGATTGGAGTTCTTTGTCTGCATGTCTTCTTTGGTGAAAGAGATGCAGGGGAAGTGATGTGCCGCCAGATTGCAATGCTGAGCTGACGACTCCGGTTCTTCAGCAGATGGTTTGATCCGAGTCAAGAAGACTTCGGAATCACTCAAGGCTTCTTGTAGTGCCTTCCGTGTATCCTTCGACAACCGCAGCAACTCGTATAGAGTTATCCTGGCCGGGATGTTGGCCAATTGCGCCATAATATCGAAATGGGGCTGAGAGCTTGCATTCCCCGGTTTGTCTCGTCCAATTGGATTATTGAATCGAGACGGCCTCGGGTTCTGAGCTTCTTGACGTACGGGCTCTTTTCCCTTATCCTTCTGTGGGATTCTCTCCGTCGTCACTGCAGGTGTTGGGGGAATTGCTGAAATTCCCAACTCTGCAAGCGTCTTGGAAGGTGGGGTTTTGGTACCCAACTGCTCAGTAGCATCCGGATACCTGAAATGATATTCGTTCCCGCTCCGAGTTGCAAAGGCTTCTTGCTCATCCTCAGAAAGTGGGAAGGTTGGAATTTTGTCATCATCCACCCCCGGTATAGCAGAGGCCCCATAACAGGATTTGCCCTTCCTCTTCGATTTCTTCTTGTTCTTTGTGGAAGAGGTCCCGGCCCACTGTTCATCTGCGATCAAGTCCGGATGAACCCACAAGATCTCGCCATTTGGGGCTGTATGTGGCACAAGCCCTTTCTGGCGCTGCTGGTGTGGATCATCGTTTACTGTCTTCACCGCTGCTTTGATCACCGACTCGTGTTGGAACCAACTCGAGGGTACGGATCCAAAGCTAATGGACACGGTGTTTGCACCCACCTTCTTCTCTTTGGGCTGTTTCATGGTGATGACCCCAACATCGATCAGGGCCTGAATCTTATCCTTGAGAGCGTAGCACACCTTGGTAGGATGGTGCACCGCTCGGTGGAATGCGCAATATTTCGGATCGTTGACCCTCTTGGCATCTTCCTGATCCTGAATTGGCGGCAGTTTGATCTTGTTGTTCTCCACGAGGTATTTGAAAATACCCGGGATTTCATCTTCTTTGAACGAGTAAACCTTTGGGAACCTCGGCTCCCCAACCTTTTGCTTCTGGGGCTGCTGTTGCCACCTGGGTTGTTGAGGCGCCCTCTGTTGCTGCTGTTGCGGCTGCTGGGGCTGTTGAGGCTGTTGCGGCTGTGCTTGCACCTCAAAGACCTGATTTGCGACCACCGCATTTGCATGTGCCTTCCCTTTACCCTTGGGGGTAAAATTTGGTTGCGGGGCGTTGTTGGGTATTTGTCCCCTCTCCGCCTTCTTCCTCTTGAGGAATCGCTCGGCTCTTTCTCCTCGCATCTTCAAGTCCTTCCAGGTTTTGGATGGCGCCATTCCCATGGCTTCGAGGATGTCGAGCGTGAGGTTGTTGTGGCAAGTCTCGAGGATGAAATCCTCGCTGACCGGATCCCTGCAATTCATGGCTTTGTTCCGGAATCTTTTCACAAAGTTCTCAACCGTCTCGCCGTTCTTTTGTTTTTCATCGAACAGCGTGCCGATTGAAACCTCGGTGTCATCATCAAAGAAGTTTGTTAGGAACATGTCCTCCATGTCATCCCAGCCGTTGATGCTCCCAGGCTTGAGACGGCGGTACCAATCGAAGGCAGCTCCGCGAAGAGTGCCGACGAATGACCGCACCATGAGGGGCTCATTTCCGGAAATGATTCCTAAATGAGACTTGAAATAGATTAAATGCTGGGTAGGGGAACCCTTCCCATCAAACGGCGTAAAGTTGATTAAATTAAACTTTGCCGGATATGGGATCGATTCCCACTCCCTCGGATATGGGCAGGGTATACCGGATCTTTTTACCTCCTGAGCATTCATCAATGCATTGATCTTGCTCTCCAGGTCTTTCATCTTCCTGTCCTCACTCGTTTCGGTCTTCGAGTGGCTCCTGGGAGAGGCGGCGTGGTCCTCTTTTGCATTTTCTTCTGCGGGACCACCCCCAGTGTTGGTATTGACGGGAGGAATGTTGACATTATCCGCTTCCCGTTCATGCTCCTCTGGATTGCGTTGGCTCGGTTCTCCTTGGTGAACCGTCATTGCCGCGATCTGTTGATCGTGCATCTCCCTCATTCGCTGCATGGCCATCTCCATTTCAAATTTGAAGCTCTCTTTTTGCTTGGCCAGGGCTTCTTCAAGTATCTTCGACATTTGCTCGGCGCTGATCATGAGCGATTCATAAGGTTGGCCTGCACTTGAAGCCGTATCATCGGATGCGATGGCGGAGCAGGTATCAGAATCAGCATCGGATTCCTCCTCTTCTAGGGAAAGTCCCTTGTGTACTCTTGGGTAAGTGTTTCGTTTGATGGTTCCCGACCGCAACCATGTCATGCATCGGGATGCCTCGGCAAGCTGCTCCAAGTTGAGACGTGGTGTTGATCCCCCTCTGCCGGTCATGTTGACTGACACTTTCGAGTATTCATCCTCTCGGCGAAGCGGTTTCTTCTTGTGGAAACGCTTCGGCTTGGAGAGTCTCTCGAATACCGAGATTCTTGTTGGGGTCTGAGCACAGCAACACTCGGACAGCACTGCCTTGATAATGTTAGCACACGGGCAGTGGGACTCCATATCCTGCATGTATCTCTTTCGAGATTTTTCCACACCCCCAGCCCTGTAGTACAACTCATCAGCTTGATAGCTGGAGCAACCTACGGAGTGCTGGTGGATGTCCCTCGGTATAACACGCTCATCCTCAGACGAATGTGTTTCCCTTTGGGAATGCAAAAATTGGTTAGATTTTTCAAGAGTGGCCCGCTCAATTTTACGCTTTTGGGAGCGTAGAAATCGAACGGGCTCTTTCAGTTCGGCTCGCAATTCAGTGCGGCCGGTGATAGGGGCTTTCCCTTTGTCAATATTCTTGGGGGGATTGATTCCACCCCCAGTCTGGATTTTAGTTTGGGGACCTTTCAATGGTCCCAGCCGTTCTTTGACGGGTATTCTGCCTCGGTTCTCCGGTAAGGGACCGAGACGACTCGTCAAAGGAAGCTGGGGTCTTGAATGATCCCCTTTTTTACCTGGCCCTGTTGAGGGTGCCGGTACAGGAGGAGTAGGCTCTGATTTGGTTGGACTCTGGGCGATAATCTTGCCCTTCTTGGTTTGAGGTGTTGGGTTTGCCTTGGGCACCCACACCGATTTGCTCTTGGATGGCGTTTTGACCGCCGATTCTTGCTGCATCTCCTCTGCCTTTTTTAGGAGGAGCCGGGCATGTGCAAGTAGAGCACGGCGCTTCTTGATTCGCTCCTCGAGCGTGGAGCGGTTCCTCTTGACGCGGATCCACTCATTCGCTCCTGATTTGGAGGGGAAGTTGATTACCTGCCGCTGCTCTTGTCGCTGCCTCGACTTCAAGTCCTCTGCATAGCGCACTCCATCTTTGGACTCTTTAGCCTTGGCGAGCTGTTGAGCGAGACGTTGACGACGCCTTTGGAGCGCTCTCTTTGATGGAGTTGGGGCAGCATCACCAATCGCCTTTGGGACGGTTGGATCTACAGTCTTGACCACACTGAACGACGCAGGGACGTTGTGTGGTGCAAGTGTAGTAGCAGCAATGGCGGGCTCTTTGATTGAGGAGTTGGAGTTCCCGCGAGCCTTTTTGGGAGATGGGTTCTTCCTGCGCCTATGTGGAGAGGCGGATCTGGAGGAGGAGGAGGAGAGGTACTCTTCATACTTCTGTTGGTCGAACTCGTATTCGACTTCTTCATTCACCCGGATCTTGAATGCCGGTTGCGTCACTCCGATCTTGGCGGCGAGACCGGCGGCTCCCACTGTGGTCGCCAGCTTGTTTCCGGTAAAAGTTGCTGTTTTCATTACTTGTTCTCTTTTTCGAGATCTGTTACAACTTCAGGCGTTACAACAGAATTTAAATGAAAACAAAAGGATTTACAACTTAAACGAAAATAAACACGAGAGCCCGGTTTGGTACGGTCTCGCTTGCGTGGGTTGTTGGCCTGTGACGGGGACGTCGATGTCCGTGGACCGCCGACTCTTCAAGATCCTTGCCGATAAAATCCGGCAGAGTTTCGTCTATCCGCGTAGGATATAGAAACAGAACCTCGTCGATCCGCGCAAGATCTAGAGGTTATAAGCGTATATCTCGGCTAAAACGAGATAATAGCTCTTCTTAGTGTCACCGCAAAGGAGCAACACTAAGGATCAGAGAGGGGGGGGTGAATGAACCTTGATGAAGAAACTTTGACTCCTCACTCCGGCAGGGCTTCGCCGCTTCAGACTTTAGAATTTCGGATCTCGAGGATAATCCCAAGACCGGAAATTCTTCTCCAAGAGCTAAATCAACGCCAAAATCAAGAGCCCCTCACAAAGGAGGCCTAGGGGGCTATTTATAGCCAAAAGGAGAGGGGGGGCTGATATGGACACCCCAAGAGGAGAGACACCCCCCTAGGGGTGTCTTGGCCAAGGCCGGGACACCCCCCATGGGGTGTCTCGAGCCGGCCGAGACATATTCGTGTGTCCCCGGTTCAGCCCGGGGCTGTGCCGTTGTCCCGCTGTTGACTCGCCGTTGACTTTTCGTCCGAACTCGGATTTGGGTGATTTCGGATGCGTTGGAATCGTGACGGCGAGCTCTGTAGGCCCCGATGGTTGGATTATCTGTGGGGTGATCGAGGCGCAGCGGGCGTTGGTCCGATTGCAGTGATAGCGGGGTTTTCGGTCAACCCGTATCCTTGCGATTCTGACATTCTGTCGGCTCACGTAATCCGTCAGTTTGCTTCAGTCGCTCACCAGCGTCATTTGAGCTCTTGTGATCCTGGTAGTGACGTTCGATCGTCGCTCGTTGACACCGAGCTATGTTCGGGGACCTATCGGCAATTTTCGACGCCTACAGATACCCCCTCCAAAGTGTTTCGGACTCGTTTCTTTTATAGAAGAGCCCGGAATACTTTGGATATGATTGGTCCAGCCTTCAGTCGGCCTAAGGGACCTGTGGTTTGCTTCAACTCTCGGCTCTTTCGATCTTCGGTTTATCCGGTGCTTTGTCGAATAACCGAAGTTGTTCCGGCGCTGCGTTTATCGCCTGGCCGTCGTCGGAGTCTTGAGTCTACAGCTGGTGGGTTGAGTTTGGCTCGTGTCATTGAATTGACTTTCGAACTTGCGACCCCTGTCACCTCGTGTTGACTTGGGGTTTTGGCTCACTGTGAGTTGATTTTTTGTCGCAACGCGCTGTCCGGCGTTGACCTAAGGTTACGCGTTGACCGGCGTCCACCTTAGGGTTTCGGAACCGCTTGGGTTGACTTTTGTCATCATGTGTTGACTTTCGTCGCCACGTGTTGACTTTGTCGCAACGCGCTGAA
>BQKN01059512.1:0-18217 GCA_022839385.1 Asparagus kiusianus
AAACTTTCACCTGTATCTTCGTTAGCATTCTCATTACCACCCCCTACATTGGCGGGAGGATTATTAGCATTTTGAGCTTCATCCGCATGCGTGTCCTCATCTTCCTGATTAACCTGGTTACGACGACTTGTCTCGCCTTGCCGGTTCGTCAGTGCTTGGATCTGTTGGTCATGCATTTCTCTCATATTCTGCATGGCCATCTGCATCTCGAACCTGAAGCTCTCCTGTTGTTTGGCCATGGCTTCTTCGAGCATCTTGGCCACCTGTTCCGCGCTTATCATAAATGACTCGCGGGGTTGTCCTTCGCTGGACACTGTGTTATCTGATGCGACTGCAGAGCCAGCATCCGATTCTTCATCTTCTGAAGGCAGTCTTGTCCGAACCCTACCATAGGTTGCTCGTATGATGGCTCCGGACTGCAGACGAGTTACACGCCAAGGTATTTCCGGAATCGACTCGGGATTACCCTGTGTCGATGTCCTTTTGCTGGTCATATTAGTGGTGACCCTCGAAAATTCTCCATCTTCAACCACCGTTCTTCTTCGTCGGAAACGCCTAGGCCTTGGTTTTGGCGTTTTGGTACCGAGCCTTTCGAAAACCAAAACTCTTTCGGGGACTGCATTGGTACATCTGCACTCAGACAATACTACCCGAATGAGTTTGGAACAGGGACATTGAGTTTCTGACTCTCGAGGACTCCTCTTTCTGGTTTTACTCGTACCCCTAACACGATAGTACAACTCGTCAGTTTGAGGGTCGGAGTAACCTACCGTGTGTTGGCACGATTTCTCAGGTATAACGCTATCATCATCAGATGACAACGCTTCCTTCTGAGGATGAACTGCCTTCTTCGGGCTTTCAAGAGTCACGCGCCTCGAAACATGCCTTTGTGGGCGTGAATTCTCAGCGGGCTCCTGGACTTCAATGCGCAGAGTGGTGCGCTTATCTGTCATAAACTCCTTATCATGCTAAGAGTGGCGGCGACTCCCAGCATGTTGATTCGTTCGGGGCTTCTTTATTGGGCCCAAACATTCTTGAACTGGAGCTTTGGGAAGTGGACCGAGGCGCTCCAGAACTGATCTCCTTCCTCGGGATGGTTCTGCAGGATCTCCCGAAGAAGTTATTGGCGACTTAGGTTGGCTCGCCAGAGGTTGAGCTTGCGTTGGAGGCTGCAATGGTTGCTTCTTAGCCTGAATCGCCGTTTCAGACTTAGGCCTCCATATTTTGCGGATCGGTGGTGGCTTCTTGGCCACTTCATTCTGTAGTTTTCTACGGGCTTCTTGGACTTGAGCCCGTGCCTGCGCTGACAGTGCGCGGCGTTTGCGAATGCGCTCCTCCAGCGTCAAACGATTCCGTTTGACACGGACCCATTTCATCGTTGGCGGCTTGGAAGAGCTGCCGTTCATTGGTTGTTAAGGCTGTTTGCCTCTTCTGTTCTTCAAATCCGCCTTGTTGCGGACTCCGTCTATGGATTCCATCGCCTTCGTGTATTGTCGCGCCAGGCGTTGACGTTGCCTCTGGCGGGCTCTCTTTGAGAGAGTCACTACGCCCTCAGCGGCGGAAGAGTTGGCCAGAACAGATCTGACCTGGTTGGAGGTTGGGGGAATCTCACCCGATTCAACTTTGGCATCAAACGGGGCGAGATCTTCGTTGGTATTCTCTACATCTTCATACCAACGAACTTTTCTCCTAGAGGAGAATTTCTTGGACTTGCGAGGGGAGGTAGATCCGGACGAGGATGACAGGTACTCCTCGAACTTTTGCTGGTCGAATTCATACTCAACCTCCTCCTCGACCGGGATTGAGATCCGCGGCTGCGACGCTTCGATCTCGGCAGCGAGATCGTCGGCTCCCACTGTGGTCGCCAGATTGTTCGCGAGAAAAATCGTGGCTTTCATTGAATTCATCGTACTCTTTAGTAACAGTTTATCGATTACAAAGATCCGGTCTTTTATAAGATCCGGTTACAACAAAATCAAAAAAAAGAAATAAAAATTACAACTTTTTCCTTCTATGTCGAACGAAGCACGAGCTCCTGGTTTGCGGTCACTCGCTTGTGTGGGTTCTTTGCCTGCGCCGGGGTTTATCCGTGGACCACCGCGCGATCTAGATCCGGTCGGATCTACACGGTATAGTGGGTGTTATCTCGCTAAGAAAATAACAGCCGAGGGGATTATTTTGCCAAGGAAATAATAGCCCAAGTATCGAAATCGACCAAGCAAAATCGAGACTCTTCTCGGGATCAAAGGCCAAGCTTTGATCCGGAGGGAAACCGTGTAGATCTCAGATCTGATCTCTCTCGAACTCCTGCCTAATGTAGCGAGGATGATCGCCAAGAACCAGATCTGAGAGTCCGAGTCTTCTAAGCTTGAAAATCCGAAGGCGAGTTCTCAGTCCAGCAGAGTTTCGGCTCTCCAAAATCCAACCTCGACAAATGAGCTCTTACTCCTCTATTTATAGCCTCTAAAAGCGGATCTAGGCCCAGATCTGGGCCCAGATCTGAGTGTGGCTCGGCCACCGAGCCACCCACCTTAGGGTGGCTCGGCCACCAAGCCACCCTTGGGTGGCTCGGCCACCGAGCCACCCTTGGGTGACTTGGTTTTGGCCGGGTGTTCGCCGTTGTGTCCGTTGTCCGGTTTCGCTGTTGATCTGGACTCTGATTTGTTGATCTGAATCCTGATTTGGTAGTCCGGATCCTGATTTGGTAGTAAATCCGATTCGGTGTTCGAGTTCGAATCCGTTCTATAGTTGGATGACTCGTTGACTCACCAAACCGTTAGCTTGATTCTGCACGCGAGTGGATTTATTCCGTTGTTTGCGTGCGATTCGTTAGCCTCGTAGCCTCGTTAATCCGCTTCGTCGTGTATCACTTGGCTTCGGTGTTGTGGACTAACGATCGTGTTTGCATACATCGCTTGATGGTTGGTTTGTCGAATTGACGTCGTCGAGCTGTGTTAAGGGACCTATAGGTAGTTTTATACGCCTACAAAGATATGCTCAATTTACTGATGATGCGTTCTGCAGAAAAACTACTACACATATATAACGTTTAACTAGAAATTAGAGATATCATATGAACTCCAAACTGAACCAAACTAGTGCCAAATGATAGTTATGTGAATCTAGTTTCCAAAACAAAAAACTATTCTTAAAAAGAGTTTGACTAGAGAAAGATATGCTCAATTTACTAATGATATATTCTGCAAAAACCTATAAATGTGCTGATTTGAAATAATTGATATATAACGTGAAAGTCTCTTGATTTTCACTCTTGTTAGTTATTTTCGAGAGAGTTCTTTATCTTGTACTGTTATATTACAAAGATTAAGAGTTGTTTAATAGCTGGGATGATGGTGAACACCAGATATGGACACGCACACCGAGTTATGTTCACGTACACTTAGTTCAAGTGATTATTTATTTGATGTACAATGTTGGGGTAGTTGATACATGTGGATTAGTTAACATATGAAAAAGAGTCATTTCGTGTATCTGGAATAGGGAGATAAAACCTATTTTCGTAGGAGGATTGAGTAAGAGTATTACAAAAGTATCGTCATTTTATGTATCCGGAATAGGGAGATAAAACCTATTTCCGTAAGATGATTGAGTAAGATTATTATAAAAGTATCGTTATTTCATGTGTCCGGAATAGAGAGATAAAACTTATTACCACAGAGCAATTGAGTAAGATTATTACAAGAGTATCGCTATTGCACAAGGAGATGCACACATGTAAGTATTATCAGTTGCAGTTTGGCTTTTATATTGGATTCCCGCGAGTAAGGTACTTTCTTTGAGATTGTGGCTTACATGATATGGTTTATCGGTAACTTTTATTTTAGATGAGATCCCCCTTACATTAGAACTATCTACTCGAGTGTAGTTTTAAGACGAGATATTTATTCTACATATTTGAGGTTTGGAATGTTTTCTTTTGTTTGTTGTTTTTCGTTCATAGAGTTTGGAGTTGGTATTTAAGGAGTCACAATTTGAGACATGGTATATACATGAGGGTTTCCTTGTTTGGATTATTTCTCGACGTACTAATTCTCGTGTTGTGGATTTCTAAATACTAATCTCCAATTAGAGTTATATGAATGATTTCATACTTTTATGTACTGACTTTATTTTTCTTACATACTCCTACCCCTTCCTCTTGGGAGTGATGGAGATGATCTCGCTAGCGCTTTGATGCTCGTTGTTTTTCCCCCATTTCAGGCAGCATGTCTCGCGCATGGAGAGTCGTAGGTTGATGGAATTATATCTTAGATTCCATCTAGATATTATTATACATTTAGTTGTTTATTTTTTTAGACTCTAGACTTGTATTTTGTAGAGGTGGAATGCCTTATTGAGATTTCTTTTGACTCGTTGTACTTGAGGTTTATTCCAGACTTAGAGATATTTCTATTCTATTTTTGTTGGGCTCACTGATGATTACTCTCCTATTATTTCTGTATACACCGGATTCGTTCTATCTTTATTATTTTGCCTGTCGGTACTTTCACCTATTTGTTGTTTCCACTAAAGACATAGTGACTGTGATGGTGAAACATGCCGTAGTATGGTGTTTGCTGCTTTGTAGGTTTGACAATCCAGATTTCACCTTGGACTGCAGCCTTATGTGAACCCTGGGGCGTCATAGTTGGTATCAGAGCTCTAGTTTCTAATATCCTTAGGATCATTCTGGTGTCATATTGTTTAGTTAGGATAGAGTTTCCTAGGAATCATGTATACAGTCCGCTAGGAATTCCTAGTATGAGTGATGACGTATTATATATGTACGTAGAAAATTACAATTTTTTTATGATGAACTATTTGCTTTGAATAATAAGGTATGCTATGAGTAATATGTGATAGATTTACTTATTGGTATACGTTATATCTTTTCCTGCTTGAGATTCTATTTATTTCGTAATAAACCCTACTTCTATATTATAGATGTCAAGAAGAGGTCATGGACGCCGAGGTACTCGTGCTCAAGGGGCTGAGCAAGTCGATAGGGAGCTCGAGCCATAGCAGGCTCAGTAGTACTTAGTAGATCTCATAGCACCATTAGCCACTCGATTAGCAGATATTGATGAGCAGTTAGTAGTTCAGGTTCGACATGGAACACCCATTCAGTAGGAGATGCCAGAGGGGATACCGGTAGTCATACCACCACCTTCAGTTGATGATGGAGTGGCTGAGCAGGAGGCTTGGCTTCGTCTGGTAGAGAGGTACCAGAAGTTGAAGGCTCCAAATTTTCATGGTTCGACGGATTCCATTGCGGCACACAAATAGAAGGAAGATGTAAGCAACATTTTGGATATGCTTAATGTGAATACAGTGCAAAAGCAAAGGCTAGCAAGTTTCAGCCTCAAGGACGATGCATGAGGATGGTATCAGCTACGTTTTACTCCAGAGCAGAGATTGACAACCTCATGGGAGACTTTTGTGTATTTCTTTGATGATCAGTTTGTTTCGGCTGCAACGAAAGCTGGGAAGGAGTTAGAGCTAGCTCGGTTGGAGCAGGGGGGATATGTCGGTGACGGATTTTGAGAGTAAGTTCATGTCACTACTTAGATTCACTAGCATGTGGCACACCGACGAGAGGTAGGTTCGGATGTTCATGATGGGACTTCGCCCAGGTTTACGTTGATACCTAGTATCTTGGAGGTTCCGTTCAGTGCGGGAGGTGGCAGATGCTGCCATAGCTCAGGAGACAGACACAGCTATATTTATTAAGGGCAAAGATTGTAATGCTAAGTTGGGACATTCCGAGGATAAAGGTAAAGGTAAGAGACCTTTTACAGGCTCAGGAGGACCCCAGCATCAGGGTAGGGCTCCACATCAGCAGGGTTCCCATGAGAAGGGCCGTCAGCAGGATCAGAGGGTATAGCAGCAGCGCTAATTTCATGGAGCTTGTTTCAATTACAACAAGATCGGACATGGAGCAGCAGAGTATCGCAGTGCACCCGTAGCAGGTCTGCAGTGCAGGAATCAGCAGCAGCAGTATCAGAATCGCACTCAGGGACGCGATTAGGGTCAGCAGTTGAGGATTTAGGCACCTCCAGTAGTCCCGAGGATTGAGGGATAGGTACAAGCAATTCAGGAGACCCAGCAGGGACAGATAGTCCTATATGTTCCAGGCAATGCAGCGCAACAAATGGGTAGTGTATGCAGTTGTTCCTCGCGATCATGGTGTGAGTGGAGCTGTGGTGAAAGGTACTTTCCATGTGAATTCCTTTCCAGCATGTATTCTTTTCAACTCTGACGCTTCACATTCTTTTATCTTCTACGATTTTACGGTTAGACTTCAGCTTGTGGCACATCCATTAGATTTTTCTTTATCTGTATCTACTCATTTAGGGGAGACGTCTCTTTTAGAGAGTGTTTACAGGAGATGTATCGTCAGTTTGGATGATTCTGAGTTCGTGATAGACTTGATCGTGTTGCGTATGTCTGAGTTTGATGTCATCCTTGGTATGGATTGGTTATCTTCCTACCATGTGAGTATCGACTGTTTTGCGAAGACAGTCAGTTTGTGAGCTTATGATGGATCTGAGTTAGTAGTAGCGACCTCCAGAGACAACCAGTTTGTAGAATCATATCTGGCATATGTCGAGGAGTTGATATCGTGGTATCGGGGTGTAGATTTGAGTGAGATGAGAGTGGTCTCAGAGTACCAGGATATCTTCCAGGACATACCAGGATTACCTCTAGTGAGAGAGGTCGAGTTTTACATAGAGTTGCAACCAGGCACCGCACTGATTTCCTGAGCTCCGTACCGTATGGCGCCTACTGAGATGAGGGAACTACAGATCCAGCTAGATGAGTTGTTGTCGTAGAGATTTATTCAACAGAGTCACTCTCCGTGGGGAGCACCGGTCCTCTTTGTGAAGAAGAAGGATGGAAGTATGCGATTATGCATTGATTATCGCGAGTTGAACAAGGTCACTATCCGAAACAGGTACCCATTATCAAGAATCGATGACTTGTTCGACCAGTTGCATGGGGCTCAGTGTTTTTTGAAGATAGATCTTTGTTCCGGTTATCATCGGTTGCGGGTTCGGGAGATGGATATTCCCAAGACCGCCTTCTTGACTCGATATGGGTCTTTCGAGTTTCTTGTCATGCCATTTGGGCTGACTAATACACCCGCAATATTCATGGATTTGATGAATCGGGTTTTTCGTCCATACTTGGACCAGTTCGTGATAGTTTTCATCGACGATATTCTTATCTATTCTAGATCATAGGCCGAGCACGAGCAGCACTTGAGGTTGGCATTGCAGACCTTACGGGAGCATCAGCTGTATGTAAAATTTAGGAAATATGAATTCTGGTTATAGGAGGTCAGATTTTTGGTGGTTCCGGATCTAAGAGGCCGTACTTGATTGGGAAACACCAAAGATAGTTACCGAGATTCCTAGCTTCTTAGGTCTGGTAGGCTATTACAGAAAATTTATTCAGGATTTCTCGAAGATCACGACACCACTTACACACCTTACTAAGAAGGGTGTACAGTTTATTTAGGTCACAAAATGCCAAGAGGCCTTTGAGACATTGAAGACTAAGTTGACTTCAGCACCAATATTGATTATTCCTAGCAGTGATAAGACTTTTGTTGTCTACACTGATACATCCTTATCGGGTCTGGGAGGTGTATTAATACAGATCCGGAGAGTTGTAGCCTATATTTCAAGACAGTTGAGGACTCAGAGCAGAATTATCCCACGCATGATTTGGAGCTAGCAGCAGTGGTCTTTGCAATGAAGGCGTGGAGACATTATTTATACGGAGTGCAGTTTGAGTTATTCACATATATCACCAGAGTTTGAAGTACTTTTTTTCACAGAAAGAACTTAACCAGAGACAACGGAGATGGATAGAGTTTATAAAGGATTACGAGTTTGCTATACAGTACCATCCGGGAAAGGCGAACATAGTAGCAGACGCGTTGAGCAGGAAGCGTTGTCACGGGCTAGTGGCTTTGAGGTGTTCACTATATCGGGATCTTTATACCCTCAGCCATTATGATTTCAGGCCAGAGATTGGTAGGGGCAGTGCTTTCTTAGGAGTTTTATCAGTACAGTCGTCTTGGAGAGATAGGAGAGATAGAGTAGTCGGAGCCTAGTTAGAGGATTCTTGGATTCAAACCCGTAAGGAGGAGATTTCCAAGGAGCCCAAGGATGATTGGACTATTGGAGTAGATAGAGGCCTTCGGATGAAGGGTAGGATTGTCATGCCGAATAGTCTACAACTGAAGATGGAACTTTTTGATGAGGCACATCGTAGCAGATATACAGTGCACCCAGGCACGACGAAAATGTATAAGGGCCTGAAGAGGTATTTTTGGTGAAGTGGTATGCGCAGAGAGATTTCAGAGTACGTGACTAAGTGTTTTTACCTGCCAGCAAGTTAAGGCAGAACATCAGAAATCTACAGGAACCTTACAGCCTTTACCCATTCCCGAGTGGAAGTGGACATATATTTCTATGGATTTCATAGTAGGGTTGCCTAAATCAAAGAAAGAAAATGATTCTGTTTGGGTCATAGTGGACAGATTGATAAATTCGACGTATTTCTTACCCGTGAGGACAACTTATACATCGGACACATATGCGAGGATTTTTATTCGAGAGATTGTCAGATTGCATGGCGTTCCGAAGATGATTATATCAGGTCAGGGCTCAGTCTTCACATCTCATTTCTGGAGGAGTTTTTAGGATGCTTTTGGCAGCCAGTTATCATTCAGTAGTGTTTTTCACTCCCAGACAGATGGTCAGACCGAGAGGGTGAATCAAGTGTTGGAGGATATGCTGAGAGCATGTGTCATAGATTTTCAATGTAGCTGGGAGGACCACATCCCATTGATTAATTTTGCATATAATAATATTTATCAAGCTACCATCGGGATAACGCCGTACAAAGCCTTGTACAGCAGGCCTTGCAGATCGCCTATATGTTGGGCAGAGCCAGAGGATAGTCTATTACTTGGCTCGGAGCTAGTTAGGCAGACCACGGAAATGGTGGCATTGATTCGAGAGCGCATTCTTATTGTACAGAGTCAGGAAAAGAGTTATGCGGATTAGCGAAGACGACCCTTGGAGTTTCAGGTCGGAGACTTAGTTATGTTGAAAGTATCACCGATGAAGGGCGTTCAGCGATTCGGCAGACGGGGGAAGCTTGTCCCGAGATATGTTGGTCCCTTCAGGATTATTGAATGCATTGAAGTTGTTTCTTATAGATTAGACATTTCGGCGTCGATGCCTAGTATACACGATGTCTTTCACATTTCGATGCTCAAGAAGTATTTGCGTGATGTAGAGCAGCAGAGGGTAATTAATTCACCAGAGGTTGAGATCTAGGACGATTTGACTACCGTGGAGATTTCGGTATGCATTCTTGCTAGAGAGAATAAAAAGCTTAGGAACAAAGTCATTTCATTAGTGAAAGTTCAGTGGAACTAGCAAGGAGCCGAAGATATTTCTTGGGAGCGCAAGGAGGATGTACGTCGCGAGACCCGCACTTGTTTGAACAGGTAAGGTGTTGACATTTAAATACGCTTATATGCGTTGATAGATTAAATTATGTGTTGTTTAGTCACATTTATATTTAACGCTAGAATGGGTCATTCAACACTTAGCTCTTAATTATTCGGAACATATGGTATATATATAGGGGATTCCTTGTTTGGATTTTTCACCCGACGTACTAGTTCTGTCTAATTAGGGGTTAAGTGAGGATGCACATATTTTAGATTGGTTAAGTTTAGATGTGGCTAACGATTCATATCTAGGGATTAATGGTATGAGATGTGTACGGGAGGTTTTCCTTGTCTGGATTATCCCCTCTCCATGTTTTTCTCATATTATTAACTCCTAAGGTACAACTACGGAATTTCAAGGACGAAATTCTCTTAAGGAGGGGTGAATGTAAAACCCCGAAAATTTGTGTTAATAGAATTAATATGTGATTAATGATAATAAGTGGATATTTATTGAGATAAATATGAATATATGGTGTATGAGTACACTAACGCATATTTTGAGTATCAACAAGTTAGTTAAAGAGAAAGAAACGAGTCGAAACATGCACTAAGGCCAAGAGTGAAAATCTGGGAAAATGACCAGTTGAGAGTTTCTATATTTTATACACCGATACAGTTAGAATTTGGAAAAACATAAAAGAATAAAGTTGTAGGTATCTTCAATATCTATCCAACAAGTCTTATATCACCTCATTCTGAGGCCAGACAAGAAAGTTACAAGTAAAATACCGAAGGGATATTTTCCTAGTCAGATGGTTCGAGTTAGTTTCGGGTATTTTCAGGCCCACACCCATTTTGTACTATATATAACTTATTTTCACGAAATTTTCAGTACTATTTCAGTATTTTAAAACCCTAGTAGCCACCAAAATTCCCTACAAACCCTATTTTTATTTTTGAGGAAGATTCAAAGGTTTTGGAGCGGGATTTCGGTTTGTTTTTGGCTTTTAGCTCAAGGATCTACATTGGCATTGCATCTTGCACGTTTTTTAACATGTCTCAAGTGAGTTTCATCTCTGCTAATCCCTCTCCTAGTTTTTAAAATATTTTTGAAGAGTTTTTAATGAGTTTTATAGAGCCTAATCAATTAATTTGTGTATAAAAATCAGATCTTTTGTATTATATGTATAAAGACTAGGTCTTTTCATGTTAAAGAGATTAAGAACGAATTTTACAGAAGTATTTTAAGATCTAAAAATAATTTAAAATATTTTTTATATGAATTTAAATGTCTTATTCTTCGTTTTAAAGTTTCGTGCATGATTGAAGGTTTAAATATGATTTCTTGTGCAAATAATCATGCTTGTTATGTTCTGTAGAAAAACTGCTGCACATATATACTATTTAACTAGAAATTTGAAATAGTAAATAAAATCCAAATTGAACCAAACTAATGCCAATTGAAAGATATGTAAATCTAGATTTCAAAACAGAAAACCATTCATGAAGATAGTTTTCCTAGAGAATGATATGCTCAATTTACTGATGATACGTTTTGCAAAAAAATTGCTGCACATATATAATGTTTAACTAGAAATTAGAGATAACATATGAATTCCAAACTGAACCATACTAGGACCAAATGATAGCTATGTGAATCTAGTTTTCAAAATAAAAAACTACTCTTAAAAAGAGTTTGTCTAGAGAAATATATGCTCAATTTACTAACGATATGTTCCGCAAAAAACTATAAATGTGCTGATTTAAAATAATTGATGTATAACATGAAAGTCTCTTGAGTTTTGCTCTTGTTCGTTATTTTCGAGAGAGTTTCTCGATCTTGTACTGTTATATTATAATGATTAAGAGTTGTTTAATACCTGAGATGATGGTGAACACCAGATATGGACACGCACACCGAGTTATGTGCACGTACACTCAGTTCAAGTGATTATTTATTTGATGCAATGTTGGGGCAGTTGATACATGTGGATTAGTTAACATATGAAAAAGAGTCATTTTATGTATTCGGAATAGGGAGATAAAACTTATTTTTGTAGGACGATTGAGTAAGAGTATTACAAAAGTATCGTCATTTCATGTATCCGAAATAGGGAGATAAAACCTATTTTCGCAGGACTATTGAGAAGATTATTACAAAAGTATCGTTATTTCATGTGTCTGAAATAGCGAGATAAAACCTATTGCCGCAGAGCGATTGAGTAAGATTATTATAAGAGTATCGCTATTGCACAAGGAGATGCACACGTGTAAGTATTATCAGTTATAGTTTGGCTTTCATATTGGATTCCCGCGAGTAGGGTACTTTCTTTGAGATCGTGGCTTACATAATGGTTTATGGTTAACTTTTATTTTGGATGAGATCCCTCTTACATTAGAGCTGTCTACTCGGGTGTAGTTTTGAGACGAGATATTTATTCTACATATTTGAGGTTTGGAATGTTTTCTTTTGTTTGCTGTTTTTCGTTCATAGAGTTTGGAGTTGGTATTTAGGGAGTCACAATTTGAGACATGGTATATACATGAGGGTTTCCTTGTTTGGATTATTTCGCTCGACGTACTAATTCTCGTGTTGTGGATTTTAAATATTAATCTCCAGTTAGAGTTATATGAATGATTTATATGTACTGACTCTATTTTTCTTACATACTCCTACCCCTTCCCCTTGGGAGTGGTGGAGATGATCTCACTAGCGCTTTGATGCTCGTTGTTTTTCCCCCATTTCATGCAGCGAGTCTAGCATACGGAGAGTCGCAGGTTGATGGGATTACATCTTAGATTCTATCTAGATATTATTATATTTGTAGGTATTTTAGAACTCCACATTTAGTTGTTTATTTTTTTAGACTCTAGACTTGTATTTTGTAGAGGCGAAATGCATTATTGAGATTTCTTTTGACTCATTGTACTTGAGGTTTATTTCAGACTCAGAGATATTTCTATTATATTTTAGTTAGGCTCACTGATGATTACTCTCCTATTATTTCTGTGTACACCGGGTTCATTCTATCTTTATTATTTTGCCTGTCGGTAATTTCACCTATTTTTTGTTTCCACTAGATAGATAGTGATTGTGATGGTGAAATATGTCGTTGCATGGTATTTGGCGCTTGGCAGGTTTGATAACCCGGGTTTTGCCTTGGACTGCAACCTTGTGTGAACCCTGGGGCGTCACAGCCTCGGCCTTGGCCGAGACACCATGGGTGGTGTCTCGGCCAAGGCCGAGACACTTGGAGTGTCTCGGCGTTGGCCGAGACACTCGCAGTGTCTTAGCTTTGGTTCTGGGTACCGTTTTGCACGTCCCGTCCGTTTTTGCCGTATTTTCGTCGTCTGAACTCAGAATTGCGCGATTCAATATGCGTTGGAAAGCTGATGAGAAGGTCTACAAGTTCCCATGGTTGAATGATATGTGGAGTAGATGGGATACGAGGGGCGTTTCGTGTTTTGTAAGAGAAACGTAGCTCCCGGTCAGTTCGTGTTTTCGTTATTCTAAAGTTTCGTTTCTTCACACTGTTCGTCGACTCACTTCATGCACTTGTCAACGTCAAATAAGATTATGTGGCTCGGATAGTGACATTCATCGTCTTCTCTCTGTCTTGAGCCACGTGCGAGAACCTATAAGTATTTTTAGACGCCTACACACTATGCTGTAATGTGCTTCTGGTGATGAAAAAGGGCATAGCTGATTTGCGTAAATTCATGAGAATCTGTTTGTTTCTAGAACTAAAGATGCTGATGATGGGGAACTTGTAGCGAGATGATAATTCAATTTCAGATCTAGTGATACCTTCTTAATTTTCACTTCATAAATTTCTATCTTGCTCTTTTTCGATTAACACCAAGACAATTTATCTAGTGATAACTTCTTAATTTTCTCTTCCGTTAGAAACAAGCAACCTCGACCCTTGTGATGCCACGACATTGATGTGAAAAAAGCCAAAAGATATGGTGTGTTTGGTAATCAATGTGTTTTTTTTGTTTTATTTTTGTAAAAAACACCATGTCATAGTGTTTTTTTTAAAATGTATTTTGAAAACACCATTTTGATCAAACTAGTTTGACCATTTAAGTAGCGGCAGTGGGCGGGCGGCGGCGGCGGCGGTGGCAGGCGGGTGGCTGGCGGTGGCAGGCGGGTGGCTGGCGGCCGGCCGACGGGCAGCGGGCGAACGACGATCGTCGGCTACCAATGGGTAGCGATGAGTGGCCGACGACTGGCCGATGGGCGGGCCGACGGGTGGCGGCCAGGCGGCGGGTGGCCGGCAGGCAGCGACGATGGTGGCGGCGGGTGGCCGGCGGGCGGCGGCGGGTGGCGGAAGGTCGGCGGACGACGGCGGCGGGCAGACGGGCGACGACGGTGGCGACGGCAGCAGGCAAACGGACGGCGGCGGTGGCGGCGGCAGCTGCGGGTGGTCGGTGGCCGGCCAACGGGCGGGCGGCGGTGGGCCGACGGATGGCCGACGGGCGGCGGCAATGGCAGTGGTGGCGGCGACGAGTGGAGGGTGGCCGGCGGCCGACTGTCGGGCGGGCGGCAGCGGGCCAAGGAGCGATGGCGGTGGTGACGACGACCGGGGCCGAGGGCGACGGACGGAGGCGGTGGCCGGCCAGCGGCGACGATGGGCGGACGATGGCCGCGGGGTGGCAGCGGGGTCGAGGACGGCTGGCACGAGGGAGACGGACAAAGGCGGTGGCCGGCCAACGGCGGCGGTTCGGCAACGACGGGCGAGCAGGCGGTGACGACTTAGATGAAAAACGGAATCTCAAAACTCGTTTTTGGTGTTTTGAGAAAAATGTTTAATTTTTAGATTTTGTAAAGGGACAAGTCAAAAAAATGCTCCGGTTGCCAACGCGTTTCTTTGTTTTTGTTGAAAAAAACAAAAACGGTAAAAACACCACGGTTGCTAAACGCTCCCTAAGAGTTTAAGCATTTGGTTTACACATTGAATATATGTCATAAATTTCTATTTTGCTCTTTTCGCATTAACACCAAGACTATTTTTCTGATCATAACTTCTTAATTTCCTCTTCCATTAAAAACAAGCAAACTTGACCATTGCGATGGCTTCACGTGAAAAAAGCCAAAATATAAGAATATAAGCATTTGGTTTAAAAAGATACTACACACCTTGAACAAAAATAAAGCAAGTTAAAGTCAAATATAACAATTTGCACTGATGTCAAGCTACTAACATACAGAACTGGTTTAAAATTAATTCTTTCAAGTATGTTGCAAGTAAGTCGATTTAAGAAATGGGTTGGTCTAAAAGTAAATGATGGTAAAACAATTCCAGTTTACATGTAAAAGTCATTTCCATAAAGTAAGCGGGTTTAAAAATATTGGACCTAAAGTATAGGTTTACAAGCAAAAACACATCATGATCTCGTGTCATTCGCATAGAAAAATAAAATATAATGTTTAAAACTTTTTCGTTGTATCATACACCTAACTGCTTAGGAAAAATATAACAAATTAGAGAAAAATATAACACCTTACATCATATATTATTCAACTTAATACAAAATAAATTAAAAAATAATTTGGTAGATTATTCTAATATAAGATTGATCAATGTTTGAAGTGGATGGCTTTAAAAGTGGATATGGATAAAACTTGGTGCTTAGTAGCAAAAAGCTTTTTGGGTTGTGGATGAGTCTAAAAATAAATACGATAAAACTATGGCTAGAGTATTTTGGTCCTAAGAATAATTCTGGAAGTGGGTAAATTTAAAAGTAGATGAGAATAAAATATCAGGTTTGTAATTAGAGAAACCCTTTTTAAAGATCCTTCAATATCTATACCATTACATTAAAAACTTTGGTGGAGGTACCCAAAAGTTTGAAGGACATTTTCCAGGATATAATGACACTTTCGCAATTGGTTTTTCAATGAAAGATTAAATGAGCAAGTTCTCTCTCTCTCTCTCTCTCTCTCTCTCTATATATATATATATATATATATATATATATATATATATATATATATATCACATATGGTTAATCTGTGTGTATTGCTATCCTTCAGGATAACCCACTAAAGTGATCAATCAATTTGGGTTAATGAGTATTTAAATATAATCATGGGGTTATATATGTAGAAACCAGGTTATAATTGTAATTTGATGAGGGCCCAAATTACAAATGTACAACACCTATAAATAAGGGCTTTTTGTCCATAATCTAGAGTTATATTCTCTAATTCTTTTCACCCCCATCTAGAGAGAAATTTGGCTAGAGAAACCCTAAGGTTAGAAGATCATCAAAGCCCTAATCAGGTTTTTCTCAATGGATTCAGGTATATGCTTCCGCGCCTTTTGATTCTTGTTAATCTCTTTGAATTAATCATGGCTTTAAGGTTTAGATCTCAAATTTTTTAGATCTAACAAGTGGTATCAGAGCCACCGTTGATTTGTTCTAAGAGATTAAGATTAAAATTAGGGTTCTTTGATCTTAATTTGTGTTTTTATTCAGATCTGCTCACGGTTGAACAGTAACTTCTCGATTTTTTCTGATGAACTGTAAAAATCACTGTGAACAGTAAAGTTTTTTAATTTTTGAATTTTTTCTTTGATTTATCTTGGATCTAGATCAAGAAAATTCATTTTTTTTATTCTGGATCTGGTTTTGAAAATAAAATCAAGGAATTTTTGGAATTTTTAGGTTTGGTCTTCGGTCCCGTGCTCCTCGCCGGCGAAGTTTTGCTGGCGGCCTCGCTCTCGACTCCGATAGTGACGGCTACGTCAGGAAACCCTAGGGTTTCGACCTTTGGGTGCAGGAGCAGTGGCGGCGGTGGTTTCATATTAAAACCCTTAGGGTTCGTGCGTGAAAACGTGGAGAAAATTAAGGAGGTGGTTACCTCAAATTTTGGCGAGGCTTGAAAGCTTCAAACGAACTTCGCGTTCGTTCTAAGATGAGCCTCGCGCTCAATTTAAACAAACTTCACGTTCGTTCTCAGGAGAGCCTCGCGCTCAATTTAAACGAACTTCCCGTTCATTCTCAGGAGAGCCTCACGATTAATTTAAATGAACTTCACGTTCGTTCTCAGGTGAGCCTCGCGCTCAATTCAAGTCGAACCTCGTGTTCACTCCCAGGTGAGCCTCGCGCTCAATTCAAACGAACCTTGCTTTCGTTCTCAAGTTGAACCTTGTGTTCACTCTAAAGTCGAACTTCGCGTTCGTTCTAAGGTGAGCCTCGCGCTCAGTTCTAAGGTGAGCCTCGCGCTCAGTTCTAAGGTGAGCCTTGTGCTCAATTCAAACGAACTTCGCGTTCGTTCTCAGGTGAGCCTTGTGCTCGATTCAAACGAACCTCACGTTCGTTCTTAGGTGAGTCTCGTACTCAATACAGACGAACCTCGTGTTTGAAGTTAAGCGAACTTCGTGTTGTTGGACTTCTTGTTTTGATGGTGATTTAGCAAACAATTTACATCTAATGTTGTTTGTCTAGTGTTTGCATTTTCGTATTTATTCTAGGCAAACAACGCGTTGGAGGTTGGATGGAATATGCGCTACAATGATCATATTCAATGGAGGTTGGCGGAATAGTGGAGTGAAGCCTTGTAATTCAAAGTTAAAGATCAAGTTCAAGCTTCATCCGCATGTGTACCAAGTTGAGCTACAATGAAGATCAAGATCAAGCTTGGGTAATCTAGTTTAGATTTTATATTATGTGTGTTAGATACTCTAAGCTCAATATAATATACACACACATTTTATTGGTTTCTTCGTATATATATAGTTATATATATATACACAAGTTTTGGTTTCTATGCATATATATAGTTTTATATATATACATACATAGTTTTGAGTTTTCATGTTTATAAATATGAAATCACATATTTCATATTTACTATTGTGTTTTGGTATTTAGTGCATAGAATATGCAATCTTGTGAAAATATTGTATTCTTAGTTTTTGGACTTAACAATAATCATATACATACTTTATTAAGTCTATATAATCATTGTGCAAAGTTTCAAAACATGGTTTAGCCAAAATGTCAAAATTCACATGCTTACATTTTTGTGTTTTGGACTATTTTGCAAAATAATAATTTTTCACAAATGGGAAATGCAATTTGGAAAATTCTTTTTGTAACATGTTCGTTTTCATGCTTATATACATTTCCTAAAGTTTCATTAATTTTGGACTTCATTTGTTATTTTTAACAATTTTCCAAAAGTCAAAAATCTGTTTAAAACTGTTTTTCTAAAGTATCAGTTATCGATCAACCGAACCGGTCGACCGCTCATATGTTCAGCTGTCAGTAGGCGACAGAGAGTTTGTCGGTCGACCGGTCCGGTCGACCGAGAGCTGCATCGGTCGACCGTAGGAATTTCCGGTCGACCGACGATCGTCCAGAATAGTTCTCCGTATTTTTTTGTTCTTCACGGTCGACCGCGAATATTTTTGGTCGACCGCCAATAGATCCGTTGGTCACAACGGCTATTTTTCTGAGGTGTTTTCTGGGGGCTTTGTTGTCATTTGGTTTGGGGTTTTTGTTGAGATCTTGAGTGGGTATAAATACCCCATTGCTGATCTCTTTTCAGGTTGATTCAAGAAGTTTTTAAAACAAGTTTTAAACAAGGGTTTAAGTGTGTTTAAGGGTTTGGTTTAAAGCTGTTTTGGTTTTCACAAGTGGAGGAGATCATCTTCTTGTTTGGGCTTCAATCTCCATCTCTCCATCTTGTTATTCAGAGAAGAATCTCTAAACTTATTTCTAGCT
>BQKN01059512.1:18227-31869 GCA_022839385.1 Asparagus kiusianus
TCCTAGCTCATATAACTTGTTATATTTCATACTTGCTAGGATAACTTATTAATTAATTTTAATTAGCATTTAATCGGATTAGATTAGCATAAGACCCTAATCACCCCCCTCTAGGGTCAACACGTGTTCACTATGGTTAAGCCTCGGCTTCTCATATTATGGGTCTACTTTGGTATACTTAATTTATTCAATTAAGTTATGGGCCCTAACTAAGCAATGATGCCCTATTTAAGCTATGGAAATTTAAATTAATTTAATTTAATTTAATTTAATTTTAATTTGGTTTTTTAATCAATTATTTAATTCAAATATTATGACACTAAGGTATTAAGGTTGTCTCTCACTCCAATTGATTAATTAAAACAAGAAGTTGCCAAAGTAACCTCTCTTGTGTAGATTATTCATGAGGAATATGAGATTTTTGTATGTATGCTTTCGTGTAAATATTTAATCGGCCCAAAGGAATGTTAATATTTATTTAGACTGTATACACATCTGCGATGATAAGCGTGTGATAATTATAAGGTTTACATGTGAGTAATGAATCGATCCAAAGATAGTTTCATTATTTGACATGAGTTATTGTTAATGTTTGATCATTGCAACAAGGTATCACTTATAAGTTAATATTACTGTCTAAAGACCTAATATTAATGTTGTGCCAAATATCTTAGATGGGCGTTGTCATTATTTGAATTTTATTGATTACTAATTATGGTTATTAATGTGAGTATCTTTTGTTTATTTCAGCTAATGCATCTGCTGCAATAATTTCTGCTAACATCAATTCAATTCCCATGCTCAATGGGACAAATTTCAAGGTTTGGAAAGAGAATATATTAATTGTTCTAGACTGCATGGATTTAGACCTTGCATTAAGAATTAAACAACCCCAACCTCTCAATGCGGATAGCACTCCTGATGCAAAGAAGGAGTATGAGAAGTGGGAGCGTTCAAATCGCATGAGTCTTATGATCATTAAGCGCGGCATTCCGGAAGCCTTTAGGGGCATAGAATCCGAAGGGATTACTAATGCTAAAGATTTTCTTGCCGAAATTGAGAAGCGTTTTACAAAAAACGATAAGGTAGAAACAAGCACGCTCTTAGCTTGCTTGATTTCAATGAAGTATAAGGGCAAAGAAAATATCAGGGAGTACATTATGGAAATGTCTTATATTGCTTCAAAGCTTAAGGCACTTAAACTCGATCTTTGTGATGAGTTATTGATGCATCTGATTTTTTTGTCTCTTCCTGCATAATTCAATCAATTTAAGGTCAGTTATAACTGTCAAAAAGAGAAATGGACTTTAAATGAGCTCATTTCATACTGTGTGCAAGAAGAAGACAGGTTGAAGCAAGATAAGACAGAAAGTGCTCATTTAGCCTATGCCTCTAAGGATAAGGACAAGAAAAGGAAGAATGATAATGAAGCTCCTAAGGGTTCAGTTCAGAAGAAACAACATAAGGATAAAGGGTTGTTTTTTCTGTAACAAGCCTGGACACGTAAAGAAGGATTGTACCAAATATCACGACTGGCGTGCTAATAAGGGGTTGCCTGAGCTACCGAAAACCAAGTGATGTTGAAAGAGACATCTTTGTGGGCGACGGTCAATCGGTAGATGTGGAAGCAATTAGGCATTTTAGGTTGCTATTAGGAACTGGTTCCTATTTGGACTTAAAAGATACTTTTGTAGTACCGTCTTTTAGACGAATTTTGATTTCAGTTTTTGTATTGGACAAATCAGGTTATCCTTGTTCATTTGGAAACAATCAATTTAGTTTATCTTTTAATTCAAATGTTGTGGGAACCGGTTACTTGAGTACTTATGACAACCTATATTTTCTCGATACAATTGCTTCTTATAATGAATCATTGCATGTGAAATCACGTGGTACTAAGCGTAAATTAAATAAAAAAAATTTGGCGACATTATGGCATAAGCGCTTGGGTCATATCTTAAAAGGTAGAGTTGAGCATCTTGTGTTTGATGGCATTTTGGATTCCCTTGATTTTTCGGACTTCGACGTATGTGTTGAATGTGTTAAGGGAAAACAGACCAAAGTTAAGAAATTAGGTGCCAATAGGTCTTTGGATGTCTTAGAATTGATACATACGGATATTTGTGGGCCATTCTCTATGGCATCCTTGAATGGTCAACAATATTTTATATCATTCATAGACGATTACTCACGTTATGGGTACCTATATCTTATTCATAAAAAATCTGAGTCTCTGGACATGTTCAAACCTATAAAGCTGAAGTTGAGAATCAACTCAACAAAAGAATTAAAACCGTTAGATCTGATCATGGTAGTGAGTACTACGATAGATATGATGGTTCAGGTGAACAACGTCCAGGACCATTTGCTAGATACCTAGAGGAATACGGTATCGTCCCACAGTACACCATGCCGGGTTCACCTAGCATGAATGGTGTAGCTGAAAGAGTAAACAGGACTCTTAAGGATATGGTAAGAAGTATGATTGCTCATTCTTATTTACCAAAGTCACTCTGGGGAGAAGCACTAAAGACAGCAGCTTACATTCTGAACAGAGTACCAAGTAAAGCAGTTGCTAAAACACCTTATGAGCTTTGGACTGGTCGAAAGCTCAGTTTAAAACACTTACATATTTGGGGATGTCCAGCTAAGGCAAGGCCTTATAGGCCAAATAAAAAAAATTGGACTCCAAAACAGTTATCAACTACTTTATTGGGTACTCTGAACGCTCTAGGGGCTATAAGTTCTATGATCCCACACTAAGGAATTTTTTTGAGATGGAAACAACAACATTCTTTAAGGATGTTGAGTTTGGGGGGAGAAATAAGGTCAGAGACATTACTTTTGAGGAGGAATTGGTTTCAGATCCAATCCATACAGTTACTTTTGATAATATTCAGGTTACTATACATGTTGTTGCTCAAGAAGTAAATCCGGAACCTCAAGATGACAATGTTGAACAACTCCCTGTTCCAGAAGAACAAACTCAACAACCTCAAGAACCAGTACCATTAAGGAGATCCACGAGAGAAAGGAGAAATGCTATTTCGGATGATTATATTGTATTTCTCCAAGAACATGAGGAAAGTAATGGAATGTTGAAAGATGATCCAATCAACTTCTCTCAGGCCATGAAAAGTTCTAACTCTCTACAGTGGATTGATGCCATGAATGAAGAGTACAAGTCTATGCAAGACAATAAGGTTTGGGAACTTGTCCCATTACTAGCAGGTGCAAACGGTAATGTGGATTTTTAAAACCAAGCGGGATGCAAACGGTAATGTGGAGAGGTATAAGGCACGTCTTATAGCTAAAGGCTTTAACTCAAAAGGAAGGCATTGATTATACAGAGACTTTCTCTCCGGTTTCATCGAAAGACTCTTTCAGAATAATCATGACACTTGTTGCTCATTATGATCTTGAGTTACATCAGATGGATGTTAAGACTGCATTTCTCAATGGCGACGTTGATGAGATGATTTATATGGTGCAACCAGAAAACTTTGTATCAGGAGACCCAAAGAATATGGTTTGCAAATTAAGGAAATCCATTTATGGACTCAAGCAAGCTCCTCGTCAATGGTATTATAAATTTTAACAAATAATTATCTCGTTCGGTTTTGAGATGAACATTATTGATGACAGTGTATATCACAAGTTCAGTGGGAGTAAGTATATTTTTCTGGTTCTGTATGTCGTTGACATATTGCTTGCCACTAATGATATAGGCATGTTACACGAAACCAAGAGATTTCTATCAAAGAATTTTAAGATGAAAGATCTTAGGGACGCCTCTTTTATATTAGGAATCCAGATACATCGAGATCACTCTCGAGGTATACTTGGATTATCACAAAAGAACTATATCGATAAAGTACTTAAAAGGTTTGGCATGCAAGACTGCAGACCAGGAAACACCCATGTAGCTAAAGGAGACAAGTTTAGTCTCAATCAGTGCCCTAAAGGTAACCTTGAAATTCAGAAAATGCAGAAGATTCCTTATGCTTCGGCTGTAGGAAGTATTAGCATGCTTAGGTATGTACGCGTCCGGATATTGCGTACATTGTTGAGATGTTAGGTAGATACTTAAGCAACATTGGTATGGATCATTGGATAGCAGTCAAAAGGATTATGAGGTATCTTCAGAAAACAAAAGATTATATGCTCACATACAGAAAATCAGATCAGCTGGAGGTCATTGGGTACTCTGATTCTAATTTTGCTGGATGCCAAGATAGCAGAAAGTCTGCATCAGGCTACATCTATATGTTAGCAGGATGAGGTATATCATGGAAAAGTGTTAAACAGACACTTGTAGCTTCCTCCACTATGGCAGCAGAACTTGTAGCTTGCTATGAGGCATCAAATCAGGGAATATGGCTGCGAAATTTTGTCACGGGACTGCGCATTCTGGAAAATATGGAAAGAACAATAAGGTTATATTATGATAATAAATCTGCAGTAATGTATTCCAATAACAACAGGAGCTTAACTAAGTTAAAACATATTGACATTAAGTTCCTGGTTGTGAAAGAAAGGGTACAGAGTGGACAGATATCCATAAAACACATTGGGACAAACTCCATGATAGCTGATCCTCTTACTAAGGGATTGCCACCCAAGGTCTTTCATGAGCATACTGCTCATATGGGTGTGGTATTATTTGAGAATATCATGATTTAGTGGGAGTTTGTAATTATGGTGCTTTATGTTAGGTTGTATTGTCTGATCAGAATAAAGTATTCAGTTAAGACACTCTGTTATATTATGTTTGGTTTTGACCTCACTAAAGTAGGACCAGTGGAAAATAGACATGTATTAATCATATTGCATGTAATTTTCATGCTGCACATCCATGATTAATCTATGTCGTTTGATTATATTGGTATATGTAACCATTGATGGGTCGAGTCACCATAAACGTGACGAAGGCCACTTTGATCCTTATTGATATAATCAATGGACGAGATTGTTCGAAAATACCTTTTAAGTGATAGAAATTTTGAGCTCATAAGGTTATACACAATTTAAAGAATCATATGGTGCCCAAGTGGGAGATTGTTGGATTTAAATCTAATTAAATCTATTTGTGAGCACATATGATTAATCTGTGTATTGCTATCCTTCAGGATAACCCACTAAAGTGATCAATCAATTTGGGTTAATGAGTATTTAAATATAATCATGGGTTATATGTGCAGATGCCAGCTTGTAATTGTAATTTGATGAGGGGCCAAATTATAAATGTACAACACCTATAAATAAGGGGTTATGGTCCATAATCTAGGGTTACATTCTCTAATTCTCTTCACCCTAATCTAGAGAGAAATTTGGCTAGAGAAACCATAAGGTTAGAAGATCATCAAAACACTAATCAGGTTTTCCTCAATGGATTCTGGTGTATGCTTCCGCGCCTTTTGATTCTTATTAATCTCTTTGAATTAATCATGACTTTAAGGTTTAGATCTCAAATTTTTTAGAACTAACATCTTATACTTCTATAAAAGTGTGTTACATCTTCCAAAAATGTCCTCCAAAACAACATACATTCCTACATCTCTCGCGCATCCATACATGCATACATTAAGATATATACATACTTAATTTTTCATAACCTCCCTATTTATTACCATCAAATTTTCATTTACCACCCACTAATAACATTCCCCCACTAATTTTTTTCATAACCTCCCTATTTATTACCATCAAATTTTCATTTAACCATCCACTAATAACATTCCCCCACTAAGACTTGATATTACACACTAATAATGAAAAACGTTACAACTATTCCTCTTCCATAAATCACTATAAATTACTATAGAATCTTATCAAAATTCTCTAACCAAAATTCTAACTCTTAATCAAAATTTATTCCTATGGAAAAGTAAGGAGACACAACTATAGCACTTACAAACTGCAAGAAGTGTGAGTATGTCAATGGTATCATCAATGGTGGAGTACGATCGAATTGAATGAGATGATGGTAATGGAAGCATCGGTGTAAAAATTTAGAGCAGAGAAAAAATTGGTGAAAACGACAAAGAAGGTGGTCCTGTATTTTATTAAAATCTGCAGCTGTTTCAGTCATAAACTAATTGGTTTTCCCCCCTTCCATCTTCGTATATCTTAAATGACCTCCTCCATCCACTCTCTCCACTATTTCACAAGTCCTTTTCAATTCATACTATTAGTGTTTGTAGGCGTATAAAACTGCCTATAGGTCCCTTAACACAGCTCGACGACGCCAATTCGACAAAATCGACCATCGGGCGATGTATCCAGGCACGACCGTTAGTCCGCAACACCGAAGCCGGATGATACGCGATGAAGCGGGTTAATGAGGATACGAAGCTGACGAACCGCGCGTAAACAATGGAATGAATCCACTTGCGTGCGGAATCAAGCCAACGGGTTGAAGAATCAACGAGTCATCCAACCAAGAGCGGACTCGGACGAATCGCGATCGAATCAAGATCAGTTTCGGACTCGAACTCAGGAGTAGATTTACTGCCAAATCAGGAATCAAGTCAACGAAACGATTCCAGACCAATCAACCACATAACCGAATCACGGACGAAGCAGATACAACAACCGAACGACGGAACCCAAATACCCGGAGAGGCTCGGCCGAAACCGAGCCACCTTAAGGTGGCTCGGCCCAAGCCGAGCCACCCTGAGGTGGCTCGGTGGCCGAGCCACTCCAGGGTGGCTCGGCCCATGCCGAGCCACCCTGAGGTGGCCGGCCATCCATGAGTTGGCCACACGTGCACACGGGCACAGTGACGCTTGGCTATAAATAGAAGAGGGGTGGTTCATTTTTAGAGGTTGGAAAAATTGGAGTCGAAGCTTTGCCAAATTCAGATCTCAAAACTTAAAAAGATTGGAGCTTTAAGACTTTGAAGACTTGGACTTTCAGATCCGGTGCTCGGCGGTCGTCAACGCCAAATAAGGCAAGAGTTCGAGAGGATCGGATCTCAGATCTACGTAGTTTTCCTCCGGATCAAAGCTTGGTCTTTGATCCCGAGATTAGGGCGATTATTTCCTTGGTGAATTAATCCCCCCGGCTATTATTTCCTTCGTGAAATAATACTCGTCGTACTGCGTAGATCTGACCGGATTTAGATCTCGTGGTGGTCAACAGATAAACCCCCGGCGCAGGCAAACAACCCACGCAAGCGAGCGACCGCAAAACATGAGCTCGTGATTCGTTCGGCAAACAAGGAGAAAGTTGTAATTTACATTTCCTTTTTTTTTATTTTCATTGTAACCGGATCTTATAAAAAGACGGGATCTTTGTAATCGATAAACCATTACAAGAGTGTACAATGGAATCAATGAAGAAAGCAACAATTTTTCCCGCGAACAATCTGGCGACCACAGTGGGAGCCACCGATCTCGCTGCCGAGATCGTTGCGTCGCAGCCGCGGATTCCGATCCCGGTCGAGGAGGAGGTCGAGTATGAATTCGACCAACAAAAGTTCGAGGAGTATCTGTCATCCTCGTCCGGATCTACCTCCCCTCGCAAGTCCAACAAGTCCAAGAACTTCTCCTCTAGGAGAAAAACTCGTTGGTATGAAGACGTTGAAAATACCAACGAAGATCCTGCCCCGTTGGATGCCAAAGTCTCATCGGGTGAAATCCCTCCAATTCCCAACCAGGTCGGATCTGCTCTGGCCAACCCTTCTGCCGCGGAGGGCGTGGTGACTCTCTCGAAAAGAGCCCGCCAAAGGCAACGTCAACGCCTTGCGAAACAATTCGCAAAGGCCATGGAGTCCGTTGACGGGATCCGTTACAATACGGATCTGAAGAACGCAAGAGGCAAATAGCCTCAGCGACTGATGAACGTCGACTCTTCCAAGCCGCCAACCAACGAATGGGTCCGTGTTAAACGGAACCGTTCGACATTGGAAGAGCACATTCGCAAGCGCCGCGCGATGTCGGCACAGGCACGGGCTTAAGCTGAAGAAGCCCGTAGGAAGCTGCAGAAGGAAGTGGCAAAGAAGCCGCCACCAACCCACAAAGTCTGGAGGCCCAAGTCCGAAGTGGCGATTCAGGCCAAAGAGCAACCTTTGCTGCCTTCGAAGCAGGTTCAACCTTCGGCGAACCAAACGAAGTCGTCGACAATTCCCATGGCTACTCCGGGAGGTCACGCAGAATCATCCCGGAGAAAGAAGTCAATTTTGGAGCGCCTCGGCCCACTTCCCGATGGACGATGCAAAGCTCCAGTTCAAGAACGTTTGGGCCCAATGAAAAAGCCCCGAACGATTCAACACGCTGGGGGTCGCCGCAACCCCTAACATGACGAGGAAATCAGGACAACCAAGCGCACTACGCTGCGTATTGAAGTTCAGGAGCCTGTTGAGAATTCACGCCCACAAAGGCGTGTATCGAGACGCGTGACTCTTGAAAGCCCAAAGAAGGCAATTCACCCTCAGAAGGAAACGTTGTCATCCGATGACGATGACGTTATACCTGGGAAATCGTGCCAACACACGATAGGTTGCTCCGACTTTCAAACGGACGAGCTGTACTATCATGCTGGGGGTACGGGCAAAGCTAGAAAGAGGAGTCCTCAAAGACTAGAGACTCAATGCCCCTGTTCCAAACTCATTCGGGCGGTACTGTTAGAGTGTAACTGCATCAAGACGGTCCCCGAAAGAGTTTCGGTTTTTGAGAGGCTCAGCACTGAAACGCCAAAGCCAAGGCCTAGTCGTTTCTGACGAAGAAGAACGGTGGTCGAAGATGGAGAATTTCCGAGGGTCACCGCTAATATGACCAGTAAAAGGACATCGACACAAGGTAATCTCGAGTCGATTCTGAAAGCATCCCGGCATCTAACCCGTCTGCAGTCTGGAGCCATCGCACGAGGAACTTACGGTAGGGTTCGGACAAGAGTACCTTCAGAAGGTGAAGAGTCAGATGCCTGCTCTGCGGTCGCATCAGATAATACAGCATCCAGTGAGGGGGAACCCCGCGAGTCGCTGATGATAAGCGCGGAACAAGTGGCCAAGATGCTCGAAGAAGCCATGGCTAAACAGCAAGAGAGCTTCAAGTTCGAAATGCAGATGGCCATGCAGACTATGAGAGAGATGCATGACCAACAAATCCAGGCATTAAGGAACCAACAGGGCGAACCAAGTCATCGTAACTAGAACAATCTGGAAGATGAGGACACGGGTGCAAATGAAACTCATAATGCCAATAACCCTCCCATCAATGCAGGGGGTGGTAACGAGGATGCCAACGAAGATACAAGTGAAAACTTGAAGATCAAAAACCTCGAGAGCAAAATCAATACGTTAATTTCCGCTCAAGAGGTGAAGAAGACGGGTATTCCTTGTCCATACCCAAGAGAGTGGGAATCAATCCCCTATCCGGCGAAGTTTAGTCTAATCAACTTCACGCCGTTCGATGGGAAGGGTTCCACCACTCAGCATTTGATTTATTTCAAATCGCATTTGGGTGTTATATCTGGTAATGAGCCTCTGATGGTACGGTCCTTCGTTGGTACTCTTCGTGGAGCCGCCTTCGATTGGTATCGCCGCCTCAAGCCAGGAAGCGTGAATAGCTGGGACGACATGAAGACAAAATTCCTCGCTAACTTCTTTGACGATGACACCGAGATATCCATCGGAACGTTGCTCGACGAGAAACAAAAGGACGGGGAATTGGTCGATACCTTCGTCAAGAGGTTCCGGAACAAGGCGTTGAATTGCCGGGACCCGATCACTGAAGAGTTCATTCTCCAGACCTGCCACAACAATCTTTCGTTGGACGTGTTGGAAGCAATGGGGACAGCACCGTCCAAAACGTGGAAGGATCTGAAGGTCCGTGGTGAACAAGCCGAACGCTTCCTCCGAAGGAAGAAAGCCGAGAGGGGTCAATCGACGGCGAATCCTCCGAACTCGAACTTCGTCTCCCGTGGTAAGTGCAAGACACCTGCAGCCGCTGTTGATGCTAATCAAACGTCACAACAGCAGCCCCGGAGACAACAAAAGACCTCGTGCCCGAAACTCCAAAAAGAGTATTCTTTCAAGGACGAAGACGTTCCAGCCATCTTCGAATCCCTCCTTGAAAACAACAAGATCAAGCTCCCGCCCATCACGAATCAGGAGGAAGCTGAAAATACTACGGATCCAAAATACTATGCATATCACAGGAGGATCCTTCATCCAACCAAGGCGTGCTTTACACTCAAGAATAGCATCCAAACCTTGGTTGAAGCCGGCGTCATAACGCTAGGGTAAGCCAGTTGAGAACGGCCAACTCCAAAGAGTATACGAGTATAAACTGTTTCTCAAAACTCCGACCGGTATAAGAGTATAAACTGCTTCCTGAGACTCCGAAGAGTATATGAGTATAAACTGCTTCTCAATCCTCCGACCGGTATAAGAGGTTAAACTGCTCCCTGATACTCCAATAGGTGTATGAGTCTAAACTATTTCCTTTCTTCCACGGGAAGTTCCTGGAGAGTGCCATGCGTGGTATTCTTAAGGATAACCCGATCGTGCAGCTGATACAATGATACACCCAGTTTTGCAAAGAAAGCTGGTGGTGGATAATTCATGTAACGGGAAGTTCCCGGAAGAATGTTAAATGTAATATTCTTAGGGATAACCCGGTCATGATGAATAAAGTGATAAACATTAAACTCCTAATTTCCGAACACTCTTTTGCTGAGATGAAATCCGATCACTTCATTGGATTAATTTTTCCTCACAAAACTCTCATTGGTGTTTGACGACTCATAGTCTCCACCACAGAATCCCCCACCGATCAAACTAATTAACGGCGGGACCACCAAAATTCTTTCCTGTTTAATCCATTCAAACTTCCGCTATGTTCGTGCACTCAACACTTTCATTGTTAGAGTCCGGATATAATGCTTAGAATTCTGATCTATCAATCATTGACGAATTGTCAAAGCCCCCTTTTTGTTAAGTCTTTATCACTTAACATCAGGAACCCCCTTTGAGTGATTTGTACGAATCAACATTCCTACAGTGATTTGTACTCTCACTCTCACCCCCCACTTGGTCAAACCTTCCTACAGTTAGGACCAAAACCAAAATCCCCTCTCGATTCCTTCAATGAACGAGAGGCCCACAAATCGAGCGATCAAACCTTCTTACAGTTAGGATCGTTTTAAACCCCCCACTTGGTCAAACCTTCCTACAGTTAGGACCACAACCAAAATCCCCTCTCGATTCCTCCAATGAACGAGAGGTCCGCTTTCAAATCGAGTGATCAAACCTTCCTACAATTAGGGTCATCTCAAGCTCCCGTTTGGTCAAACCTTCCTACAGTTAGGACCAAAACCACAATTCATTCTCGATAAATGAGAAATTCATCTTTAGTTCGGTAATCAAACCTTCCGACAGTTAGGGTTATCCGATTCTTTTCGATTCTCGGAGTGGAGATCCCACTCTTAGTTTTACCTTTTCGGATTCTGGGGGTGGAGATCCCACCTCGAGTCTCCTCTCCAATTGGGAATAGAATATAAATTTCTTCCTTCCTTGTATTCGGGTTCGCCTTCACCCTAAAAGAAGACCGGGAAATAGAATATAAAATTCTTCCTTTCCCACACCAACCTTTTCCAAGAGTTTATCAATCTTGGATTCATCCTAGGAAGTTTATCCTAAATCCTAAGCAGGGATAAGTCTGCGCCTAACACGCGCTGCCGGTTTAGTCTTTCTCCATAGAAGAAGACACCAGAGTTCGATTCTGGGGTATTTTATCCTGAAACCTAAGAAGGGATAAGTCTGCGCCTAACCAGCGCTGCCGGTTAGTTCTTAACCGTTAAAAAGAACACTCGTCCACATATTCAACATTGTGGCAGGTTGTTATTAATAACACCAAAATCCATGCCTTACACGCATGGAGAATTTCATCCTGAATCCTAAGAAAGGATATGCCGATGCCTAACACGCGTCGCCGGTTTAGTCTTTTTCCGTAGAAAGAGACACCAGAACTCGATTCTAGGGTATTTTATCCCGAAGCCTAAGTAGGGATAAGTCAGCGTTTAATACACGTTGTCGGGTAGCCTATTCCCGTAACAACAGCGAAGTCTACGTATTCGAAGTCGTAGCACAAAGTCTAAGGGAGTTCATTCCTTTAGCGCAACGTTACATGCGGAACGGATTTAGACAATCCGCATGCTAGCCCGACTCAAACGGTAGTCGGTAAAGGCTAATCAAATCCGTTGAAGGCTGGGGGTTAGCCAAATATCCTAAAGTCAACGCCTAACACGCGTCGCCGGGTAACCTATTCCCGTAACAAATGGTAAAGTCTATGTATTCAACATCATAGCACAAAGTCTAAGGGAGTTCATTCCTTTAGCACAACGTCACATGCGGAACGGACTAAAACAATCCGCATGTAAGCCCGATTCAAACGGTAATTGGTAAGAGCATGTTAAATCCGTTGAAGGCTGAGGATTTGCCAAAAATCCTAAGTCAACGTCTCATACACGTTGCTGTTTAGTCTTTTCACAGGAGAAAGATGAAGTCTACGTGTTCAATATCGTAGCACTAAAAGGGTTAACTCTTTTAGCTTAACGTTACATGCGGAACGGATTTAGACAATCTGTATGCTAGCCCGACTCAAACGGTAGTCGGTAAAGGCTTATCAAATCCGTTGATGGCTGAGAATTTGCCAAAAATTCTATGAATACGAGTCATTGACGCATTAATTTTACAATTGGTCTCGTGACTCAAGTATCTGCCACGCTCCAATTCCTTAAGAGCTTAAACTGTGTATACTCCAGCAGACGTACGAGTATAAACTGTGTCAAACGCCGGAAAACGCATTGTAAATGAAGATTAAACGTCGACGACCGATGGTTAGTTCTGTGTTGAAGCAGCAAACTCGAGCTAAAAAGTCAGGAAATCAAGAATGGACTTCAAGTTCAAAATTCCGACAATGGTCAGACAATAAATGCAGCACCGGAATCCTTACAGACGTTCGACAAAGCACCGAATAGCCTGAAGGAATTGAAGGAATCAAGAACAGAAGCCACTCCAAACATCCCGTCGTTGCCGATTGAATGATGGGACAAATCACATCCAAAGTATTCCAGACTCTTCTATAAAAGAACGAGGCTGAAATACTTTGGAGGGGGTATCTGTAGGTGTATAAAACTGCCTATAGGTCCCTTAACACAGCTCGACGACGCCAATTCGACAAAATCGACCATCGGGCGACGTATCCAGGCACGACCGTTAGTCCGCAACACCGAAGCCGGATGATACGCGACGAAGCGGGTTAACGAGGATACGAAGCTGACGAACCACGCGTAAACAATGGAATGAATCCACTCGCGTGCGGAATCAAGCCAACGGGTTGAAGAATCAACGAGTCATCCAACCAAGAGCGGACTCGGACGAATCGCGATCGAATCAAGATCAGTTTCGGACTCGAACTCAGGAGTAGATTTACTACCAAATCAGGAATCAAGTCAACGAATCGATTCCAGAGCAATCAACCGCATAACCGAATCACGGACGAAGCGGATACAACAACCGAACGACGGAACCCAAATACCCGGAGGGGCTCGGCCGAAACCGAGCCACCTCAAGGTGGCTCGGTGGCCAAGCCACCCCAGGGTGGCTCGGTGGCTGAGCCACCCCAGGGTGGCTCG
>BQKN01059514.1:7608-23691 GCA_022839385.1 Asparagus kiusianus
TTATCTTTGTTCACTCATATTCACACTTGAAAGTTGTCAAAATCAACAGGGTCTTACAGAAACAATGAAAGTTGAGGGCTTTTTATAGCCTCTTAAACCAGCCACAAACCCTCAAAAACAGAAAATATCAAAAACTAGCCGTTACTAGCCGTTATAGGCTGAAAAGACCAAAATACCCCAAAATCCAGCATTCTGGAAATTTGTGTATCCGACTTTGTAAAATCAAGTAAAAATAGTAAAACAGCTCCAAATATTATGAAATTTTGTGTAACGGTTCTAGACATATATAATAACATGTTAGAGAAAGAATTTCGGAAAAATAATTTTCCAGTTGAGAGAAATAAATGTTTGAACACAGATTTACAGTTTCTGAAAAACTGCTGACATACACGATTTTGTAAAATCAATTGGGCACAGTAAATCAACTCCAAAAATAGTAAAATTTTGAGGCAAGTTTCTAAACATATAGATAAACATGTCAAAGAAAGAATTTCTTGAATATCACTTCCCATTTATAAAAACTCATCTGTTTTGTAAAACATGCACGAACATGTGCACGAACAAAAACATGATTTTGTAAATTCCATTAAACATAACAAATCAATTCTAAACTTGATGAAACTTTGTAAAATGTTTATAAACATAAAAACAAACATGTTAGAAAAAGAATTTCTCAAATTGAATTTCTATTTGTGAAAACTCATGTATTTTGCAAGTGTGTCCAAAGCATGAAAACCCAAAACCATGCATGTATATATATAACTATATATATACATAGAAACCAAATACGTGTATGTATATGATATTGAGCTTAAAGTATTTAACACATATAATATAAAATTTAAACTAAGTTACCCAAGCTAGATCTTGATCTTCAATAAGCTCTTCTTGGTAATCTCGCGGATGAAGCTTGAACTTGATCTTTAACTTTGAATTATAAGGCTTCACTCCACTATTCCTCCAACCTCCATTGGATATGATCGTTGAAGCTCTATTCCATCCATCCTCCAACTTGTTATTTGCCTAGAATAAATACGAAAAATACAAATACTAGACAAACAATATTAGTGGTAAATTGTTTGTTAAACAACATCAAAACAAGAAGGCCAACACTAAGATGTACACGAACCTAAAGAGACACTTCTGGTGGAGTGGTATGCGTAGAGAGATTTCTGAGTATGTGGCTAAGTGTTTTACCTGTCAGCAAGTGAAGGCAGTATATCAGAGGCAGGCAGGAACACTTCAGCCTTTACCTATCCCAGAGTGAAAGTGAGAGAATATTTCTATGGACTTTATTATAGAGTTGCCGAAGTCGAGGAAGTGGAATGATTCTGTTTGGATGATAGTGGACCGGTTGACGAAGTCATCACATTTTGTTCTAGTGAAGACTATATACACAGCTGAGATGCGAGGATATTTGTTCGGGAGATAGTTCGACTTCATGGAGTTCCGAACATGATTGTATCGGATCGAGGTTCAGTGTTCACTTCGCACTTATGGAGGAGTTTTCAGGATTTTTTTGACAGTAGACTATCATACAGCAGTGTATTCCACCCACAGATGGATGGTCAGACGGAAAGAGTAAATCAGGTGTTGGAAGACATGTTGCGGGCTTATGTCATTGTCTTTCATGGCAGCTGAGAGGATCATATTCTACTGATAGAGTTCTCTTATAACAATAGTTATCAAACGAAAATCGGTATGGCCCAGTACAAAGCATTATACCGGAGGATAACTTGATGCTTGGGCTAGAGCTTGTGAGGCAGACCACTAAAAAGGCAGCATTGATCAGAGAGCGGATTCTAGCCGCTTAGAGTCGGCAAAAGAGTTATGCAGATAAGAGACGAATACCTTTGGAGTTTCAGGTTGGAGATTTAGTTATGCTAAAGGTAGCGCCCATGAAAAGCGTTCAACGATTCAGAATGCGGGGAAAGCTTGCAGCGAGGTATATTGGACCTTTCCAGATTTTAGAGCACAATCGAGCCGTGTCATACAGACTAGATCTTCCAGCATCGATGTTTAGTATACACAATGTATTTCATGTTTCTATACTCAAGAAGCACTTACATGATGAGGAGCAACAGTAAGTGTTGGTTGCACCAAAGATTGAGATTCAGGATGATTTGACTACTATTGAGATTTCAGTTGGTATACTTACCAGAGAGGACAAGAGACTTAGAAACAAGGTAATTCCTTCGGTGAAATTTCAGTGGAACTGAAGAGGCATTGAGGAGATTTCTTGGGAGCGCGAAAAGGACATGCGTCGTGACTACCCACACATATTTGAATAGGTAAATTAATTTTTTGTATGATTTATATATGACTTATAGATTACATGTATGGTGATGTTTATACTTAACACTAAAATGAGGGTATTAACACTTAACTCCTAAATACTCAGAACACATAGTATATATATGAGGGGTTCCTTGTTTGGATTTTTCATTTGATGTACTTGTTCCATTTAGTTAGGGGTTAAGTGGGGCTATTTGCATTTTAGACGTTTAAGTGTAGATATCGAGGATGATTCTCGGGAGCGTGAAGATGTTATGTAGTATGACTACCTGCACCTATTAAGGAAGTGGATTGATTTATGTGTGTGATTATTTGTATAGTTATATTTAGATTTAACGCTAGAATGTGTATATTTTTGTTTAATTCTTAATCTTTTGGAACATATGGTATATATATGGGGGATTCATTGTTTGGATTTTTCGCCCGACGTACTAGTTCCATTTGATTAAGGGTTGAGTAAGAATATAGTCATTCTGGATTATTAAGTATAAATATCCTTATATACTTATCAAGAGTTTAATATTATGAGAGGTGTATGTGTGAGTTGGATTTCACCATCGACATGCTTTCTAATACTATCTTTCAGTTAAGTATGATTTCTAAATTTCGAGGACGAAATTTTTTAAGGGGGGAAGAATGTAAAACCCTAAAAATTTGAATATTTTGTGATAAATAATAATAAATATGTTATATATTTATAAATAACATATTATGATGTTTGAGTATTCTAGGAATTGATTTGAGATCAATTCAATGTATATATGTATATATATAAGAGCAAATGCACAAATCACGCTCGATGTATAAATCTGAGAATTTATGACTAGCAGAGATATTTTATATTTTACACACCGATAAATTATGAATATGTAAATAGACTAAAGTTGTAGATATCTTTAGCAGCTTTTCAACAAATCTTTAATCACCTCATTCCGATGTCGGATGCGAACATTACACCCAAAATACCAAAGAGTATATTTCTAGTCAGACTGGGTTTTCCAATTTCGGGTTTCGGGTTTTGGACTGTAGTTTTTCAGGTTTGCTATCATATATACACATGTTTAAACATAAAAAACAACCCTTTTCTCCTTTGTTCCAAACCCTAGAAGCCCCATTTCCCCTCTCTCAAACCCTAGTTCTTTTCTTTGGCGATTTTGAGGGATTTCGGAGGATTTTTCAGCGGGTTTTGTGCAGTGCAGCGAAAGGGGTTGGTTCTCTTTCACATGGTAGGAGTTTTTCAGCATCTAAAGCGAGTAACATCTTGTCCAACTCTACACCATTTTATTTTGCATATTTTATTAAGTTTTATTCGGATTTTTTGGAGCCTAAAACATATTTTTAGTGTACAAAAGATATATTTTCATAACTTATGAAATGAGAATACATTATCATAATTTTCTAATTAATTATAATAGTAACATTGACAAATTTCAGATTTGAAATTTATTAATCACGAATTAAATCATAAGGTTTTGTTTTTAAAACATTTCAACATGTGTATATAAATGTTTAGGGTTTCGACGATATATTTACATGCTAATAATTCGTTTCATGTTGTTTCATATATGTTGCTATCAGTAATATTATGCTTGGAAAATAATGTTTTCACTTCTAGATTTATTTCAAAACAGACAGAAACCTGTGAAGGGTTTCTGCCTATTTCGTTTGATCACCGACACAGTTTGTGCATGTTTACTTTTGTTGTGTGCTTTAACATGAGTTTAGATTTGCACACCGAGACACGTGTGAAATTAGTGTATATGCATCCTTTTCATATATCTCATCGATATTCTACACATTTCCTTCAGTCTATGTGTTGGGTAATTATTTTGTGCAATCCATGTGTTGGACATTCATCATATTCAGTCTATGTGTTGGACATTCATCATATTCAGTCCATGTGTTGGACATTCATCATTCAGTCCATGTGTTGGACAATTTATATATGCAGTCCATGTGTTGGGCGTCCACTACACCTAGTCTTAGTCCATGTGTTGGACACCTGTTTAAATCTTGAGTATGGCACTTACACTTACATAGGCTGGACATGACACTTATGTGGGTTTTGACATTGTTGGCCTCTTTGTTTTGATGATGTTTACAAATAATTTACCACTAATGTTGTTTGTCTAGTATTTGTGTTTCCTTATTTATTGTAGACAAACAATGAGTTGGAGGATGGATGGATTGCACCATAACGATCATATCAAATGGAGGTTAGCGGGATAGTGGTTGAAGCCTTGCTATTCAAAATGAAGATCAAGATCAAGCTTGGGTAACATTAGTTTAGGTTTATATTATGTGTGTTGGTACTTTAAGCTCAATCATATATACACACACATTATATTGGTTTCCTTGTATATATATAGTTATATATATATACATAGTTATATATATATACACAATTTAGTTTTGGTATATATAGGTATATGTATACATACATGTTTTTGTTTCTAAGTTTATATAAATATGAAATTACATCTTTCATCTTTATTGTTTTTGTTTTCCAAGTTTAAATATGAAACAATTGAATATAATTGGAAAATACATTTTTGTTTTATGTTTATATGCTTACATATGATTTCATCAATATCAATTTTATTTAGTTCAATGAAATCATGTTTATTGTTTTGAAAGTTTGCAAAACAAGTATTTTTGTGAAAATATTGTTTTCTTGGTTTATAGACTTAACAATAATCATATACTTCTTTTATTAAGTCTACAAAATCATTTTGTAATGTTTAAAAAATGGTTAAGCTAAAATGTCAAAACTCATGTGTTCACATTTTTATGTTTTGGACTATTTTGTAAAATAATGATATTTCTTATTTGGGTGGTCCTTTTTAAAAACTAGTTTTTGTAGCATGCTTATTATCATATCTACACTCATCTTCTAAAGTTTTATAATTTTTGGAATTTATTTGATATTTTTTAACATGGCTTAAAGTTGAGTTTTTCTGTGCATTTCAGATCTGTACACGTTTAGTCGACTCATAAGTCGACTCACGAAGTGCAGCGGAGTTGTGGTTTTTCTTCTGCTGAGTCGACTCATATAAGCCGACTCATTAGTTAACTCATAAGTCGACTTATGAAAGAGCCGTTGCACAGTAACGACTAGTTTCCAACAGTGTTTTCTGGGGTTTTTGTCTTTTTAGTTGGGCTTTTGCTAATGTTTTGGCTTCCTATATATACCCCCTTTGCTCTCATTTTTTGGGAGAACTAAGAAAATGCTTTAATCAAGTTTAACAAGGGTTTAAGTTTGTTTAAAGGTGTTTAAAGCCTTGTTTCAATGTTTCGGTTTTGTGAAAATAATTTCACAAGAGGAAGAAGAGATCATCCTTTGGTGTTTGAGCTTCAACTCAAATCTCTCTCTCTCTCTTGATCTATAGAAAAGTTTTCCTAAACTTATTCTAGCTATTTATCATTATGTTTCTAATTTCCATAAGCTAGACTTATATTGAGTTTAGTTAAATTGTTTTTATTGAATCTCTTTGTTCACACACAACCTATTGAGCTTATAGTATTTACATTCATAGTATATTTTGGGTTGTGGGTTTGTGACTTAGAGTTATGCCTAATTGAGTTCTCACCTTGTTTAGAGAACAATCATTTGTTGTGCTTAATTTGTAAAGTTCACTTTGTAATACACTTAAACACCAAGAGGGGTGTGTGGTGAGGACGGAGTCGATACCGAGAGGAGTGGCGTCGGTGGCCTAGTGAGAGGTGATAATTCTGTGCACTTGAGGGAGTTGATACGTGAGGACCAACACTTGAGGTTGTAGCTTGTGTATGTACATTATGAGGATTTGTGAGAGTTGTCGGTTGACTTGATAACCGAGTGTGTAGAGTTTTCGGTTAGCTAGAAAACCAAGTGTGTAGAGAAGTTCCCGCTTCTAAACCTGGTTGTGTAGTGGATTCTCCTCAAGAGTGGGGAGCGGGGACGTAGGACGGAAGGTCCGAACCTCGTGAACATATAGCGTGTTTGGTTTGCATTAGCGCACTTATAACTGTTCATTTTATAGCCTATTGCATCTTTTTTGTTTCACCCTTGTGATAGTTTATATATCCTTTCATACATCATATAGTATATCTCATTGCTAGGATATATCACCTATGTTCATATTGCATATTCTTGCTCATAAGTAATTATATATCATCTTGCAAGAACATATTTGTTAATAAGTTCTAAATTGGCATAAAATCAGATTAGATTAGCATAAACCCTATTCACCACCCCTAGGGTTCTTTCCTAGCGGCCTTAGGGTCTAACAGACATGACATGGTATTTGAGTTCTGAGATGGGTTAGTCTTCTTTATATTATTGTTCCTGTATTAGATCTTGGGTTTGGTATTTAGAGATATACAATTTGAGATACAAGGTATACACATGAGGGTTTCCTTGTTTGGATTATTTCGCTCGACGTACCTATGCTCGTGTTGTAATCTCCTAAATACTAAAATCCTCTTATTGTTAGGATCAATGATTTTATGTATATATGTACTAACTGTATTTTCTATATGCAACGAGCCCTCTCCCTTAGGATTAGTTGTGATGTTGCTCGCTAGTGCTTTGACGCTTGTTGTCCCCTCCCATTTCAGGTAACGAGCCAGGTACACGAAGAGTTGCATGTTGATGGCGATACTTATTAGCTAGCGTCCATCTTTTATTTCTAGTTTTATTTTATTTATAGAGCTCCACTGTATTCATTTTGTTTAGACATTTAAGAGTTATGTTCTAGAAGTTGTAAAGGCTGCGTGCTTTATTTTCTTTTATCAGATATTCTGTATTTGAGATTTGTTGAGATCTCCAGACTAGTTATTTCAGAGATTCACTTTATATTTTTGTATGTTAGATGATGAAATATCATTTTTATCTCTATTATTTCATCATACATCCCTTGTATTATCTTTTACTTTCTTTTGCACTTACACCTATTATTGACTCTACTAGAGAGATAGTAATTGTGATGGTAAAACATGTTATTGCACGGTGTGGTACATAGCTGGTTTGACATTCCTGGTTTCACCTCGGACTGCAACCTTGTGTGAACCTAGGGGCGTCACACATAGCATGTGGGATCTTATTATCTGCAAAATTAATTACCTTTATTTCACTAGTTCTATAAGAATCTGATCTTGATATAGATTTTGATGTACTAGCAACATCAAATAACGAATAGTTCTTGATGGATTAAAAGTAATTTCAGCTGACCATCTACTATTTGAGTAATTTGACAAATATCTTGATTTATTACTGGTTGTGGTTGAATTGCATTTGGTATTACCCAACTGTGTGGGAAATTTATTTCATCCCACTTAATTTTCTTATTAACTGGGACATTTTATGTCAACACATTTGTTTTTACCAGAACTGTTTTACCTGGTTTTGAATGGATTTTAGCTTTTAGAGCTAACGTAGATAGAATTTTAAAATAAATTCTATATATAATAGCAATTGTCTCAGATCCAGATATAAAATTATATCCATGTGTTTTAGTATTTAGGCTTATTGCCTCTAGAATATTTGGATCTGTCAGAGACAGACTTAAATTAGGATAGACGTTAAAATAGACTGGATCGTTACATAAACTGGTCTCCATAATTCCCATTAAGGATTGGGTCCAATTTAGGCATCTGGCATCTCTTAAACATGTTGATATTGATGCGTTTAACTGTGACGCCCCTGGGTTCACTCAAGGCTGCAGTCCAAGGTAAAACCCAGAATGTCAAACCTGCCATGCACCATCCTATGCAATAACATATTTCACCATCATAATTACTATCTCTTTAGTAGAGTTAAATAACAGGTGTACATACAAAAGCAAGTAAAAGATAATACAAGAGTCAACTGATGAAATAATAGAGATCAAATTAATATTTCATCATCTAACATACTGAAGTACAAGTCAATGTCTAAAGTGAATAAACTAGAACTTCTCAACAAGTCTCAAATACAAATATCTGAATAAAAGGAAATAAGGCACACAACCTTTACAACTTCTAAAAAAAACTCTCAAATGTCTAACAAAGTCTACAGTGGAGTTCAAAAGAAAAATATAACCAAAATAAACGGCTGAAGCTAAAGTGCATTGCCATTAACCTGCGACTCTCCGGGCTCCTGGCTCGTTACCTGAAAGGGAGAGGGACAACGAGCGTTAAAGCACTAGCGAGCAACATCACAACCAACCCCAAGGGAAAGGGCTCGTTGTGTATAGAAAGTACAATTACAATATATATATATAATTACTGATCCTATTTAGTTAATTACAACATGAGCATAAGTACGTCGAGCGAAATAATCCAAACAAGGAAACTCGCATGTATATACCATATAGCCCAAATTGTAATTACCTATGTATAAGAGGATTTTAGTATTTAGGAAATTACAACATGAGCATAGGTACGTCGAGCAAAATAATCCAAATAAGAAAACCCTCATGTATATACCATGTAGCTCAAATTGTAAGTCCCTAAACACCAAACCCAAAATCTAATACCTGAACAATAATAAAAGAAGACAAACCCATCTCAGAACTTAAATTCGGTGTCATGTCATAACTCACATAAGTGTCATGTCCAGCCTATGCAAGTATCAGCGTAAGTCTCAAGGTCTAAACTGATGTCCAACACAATGGACTAAAACTAGATGTAGTGGATGTCCAACACATGGACTGCATATGAAAATTGTCCAACACATGGACTGAATGTGATAAATGTCCAATACATGGACTACACTTCATAATTGCCCAACACATGGACAAGATGAATTATATGAACAGGTGCATATACCCTAATTTCTATCGTGTCTCGGTGTGCAAATCTAAACTCATGCCCGCATGTCATCTCACATGTAAAGATACAGGTTATATAATAATTTCTAATACCCGTTATTCGAGGCAACTACTCGTTCATATTAAAACACGCAACAACAATAAACAAGCATAAACAGTTTTAGTTGAACTGAAATAACTCAAACAGATCCAAAACTGAGGAAAAACTAAAAATCTTCTCATCAATCGACCCATGAGTCGACTAGGATTGGTCGACTCATAGGTCGACCAGACAAAACACAAAACTACAATTTTCCCATCAGTCGACTCGTTGGTCGACTCATCAGTCAACTTATAAGTCGACTCATGAGTCGACTCATTGGTCGACTGAGCAGAAAATCTCCAGTTTTCTGCTTATAATGATTATCTGCAAAAGTGATAAACTAAAGTTCTTTTTCATCATGTCCAGCAATATATATCAGATTCTAACACATGTATATCAACAGAAACGAAAGATTTGCATGTAATTATTTAAATTAAAACCCTAATCATATTTATACATGTTTAAAAACGTATTGAAAACAAAAAAATCACAAGAAACCCATGTTTAAAACTAACTCCAGATCTGGATCTACATTATAAAAACGTGGGTGAGTTTTTATTAACTGAAAAATCTGATTTCTTGCATCATATGCCATAGGGATATATTTTATACGCAATATAATGATTTAGGCTCAATAAATTCGAAATAAAACCAAATAAAACCATACAAACAGTGGGTGTAGGGCTGGGCGAGATGTTACTCGCCTCTGATCTGCTAGAACAATCCCTCAATCCGAGAGAGAAAAATCCCCTTCGCTGCACCTCGCCTAATACCCGCTGAAGTCCTCCGAAAATTCCTAAAAGATCACCAAAAACAAGCTAGGGTTGAGAGGAGAGAGGGGGCTAGGGTTCTCTTGGATTCTGATGAGTCTTTTGGGTTGGTTTCGGGTAGAATAGATTTTATATAAGCGGTCAAACCCAAAACAAAACCAAACCAAACCCACAAAAGAAAAGAATCTGGAAATCTGCCTGTAAGTCGACTCATTGGTCGACTCATAAGTCGACTCATAAGTCGACTCATGAGTCGACTAATCCGATATTTTTCTAGATTCGTGCATGTTTTGCTAAATTGCCAAAACCAATGCACAAGACTCTATATAATTACATTCATACTTCTCTAATAACTTGTTATCAAGTGTATCTATGACCTCAAGTAATTAATCATAATATAATTATTTATCACTAATAATTCACATATACTTCTAACAAAAATACGGGGTTTTACATTCTTTCCCCCTTTAAAGAATTTCTTTCTCGAAATTCAGAAATCATACTCAAACAATTAATATTACTCTAGACAAGCATATAATGATATTTATATTTAACAATCCAGGATGACTATATTCCCACTCAACCCTTAATCAAGTGGAACTAGTATATCGGACGAAAAATCCAAACAAGGAACCCCCCATATATATACTATATGTTCCAAAAGATTAAGAATTGAACGGAAATATCCTCATTCTAGCGTTAAATCTAAATATAGTCACACAAATACTCATGCATATAAATCAGTTCAATTCCTCAATAAATGCAGGAAGTAGCGTTACATATCATCTTCGCCCTCTCGAAAATCATCTTCGATGTCCACACTTAACCATCTAAAATGTAAATACCCCCCACTTAACCACTAACTAAATGGAACAAGTACATCGAGTGAAAAATCCAAACAAGGAACCCCTCATATATATACCTTATGTTCTGAGTACTTAGGAGATAAGTGGTAATATCCTCATTTTAACGTCAAGTATAAATATCGCCATAATTGAATCTATAATTCATACAAAAAGATTTAATTTACCTGCTTAAACATGTATGGATAGTCGCGACACATGTCCTCTTCGCGCTCCCAATAAATCTCCTCAACGCCTCTTCGGTTCCACTGAACTTTCACCAAAGGAATCACCTTGTTTCTAAGCCTCTTGTCCTCCCTGGCAAGTATACAAACTGGAATCCCAATAGTAGTCAAATTCTCCTGAAGCTCAATCTCTGGTGCATTCAATACTCGCTGTTGCTCCTCATCATGCAAGTGTTTATTGAGCATAGAAACATGAAATACATTATGTATACTAAACATCGATGCTAGAAGATCTAGTCTGTATGACACAGCTCCAATGCGCTCTAAAATCCGTAAGGGTCCAATATACCTTGGTGTAAGCTTTCCCCATCTCCCGAATCACTGAACGCCTTTCATAGGCAATACCTTCAGCATAACTGAATATCCAACCTAAAACTCTAAGGGTCTTCGTCTATTATCTGCATAGCTCTTTTGCCGACTCTGAACGGCTAAAATCCTATCTCTGATCAATGCTACCTTCTCAGTAGTCTGCCTCACAAGCTCTGGTCTAAGTATTAAGCTATCATCTGGCTCTGTCCAACATATCGGTGATCTACAAGGTCTCCCGTACAATGCCTCATATGGGGCCATATCGATCATCGCTTGATAACTACTGTTATAAGCGAACTCTATCAGTGGAATATGCTCCTTCCAGCTACCTTGAAAGTCTATGACACAAGCCCACAACATGTCTTCTAATACCCGATTCACCCTCTCCGTCTGACCATCTGTCTGTGGGTGGAATACACTGCTGTAAGATAACCTGCTGCCGAACGAATCCTGAAAACTCCTTCAAAAATGTGAAGTGAACACCGAACCTCGATCCGACACAATCGTATCAGGAACTCCATGATGTCGGACTATCTCTCGAATAAATATCATCGCATACGCCTAAGTTGTATATGTAGTCCTCATTGGAATAAAAGGTGCTAACTTTGTCAACTGGTCCACTAACACCCAGACAGAATCATTCCCCTTTTTCGACTTCGGTAACCCTACAATGAAGTCCATAGAAATATTCGTCCATTTCTACTCTGGGATGGGTAAAGGCTGAAGTGTTCCTACTAGTCTCTGATGCTCTGCCTTCACCTGTTGACAGGTAAAACACTTAGCCACATCCTTTGCAATCTCTCTACACATATCACTCTACCAGAAGTGTCTCTTTAGGTCCTTGTACATCTTGGTAGTTCCTAGATGCACCGTATACCGAGTACGATGAGCTTCATCAAATAACTCCCTTTTCAGCTCAGTACTGGATGGCATAACCAATTTACCCTTCATCCGTAGGCCTCCATCTGCACCAATGGTCTAATCAGCTTTAGGCTCTTTGGAAATCTCCTCCTTTCAGATTTGAATTCAAGCGTCTTCCAGCTGAGCTCTGACAACTCTGATACTCCAAGATGGCTGTACTGACACAGCTCCTAAAAATGCACTGGTCCCACCAATCTTAGGTCTGAAATCAAACTGGCTAAGAGTAACAAGATCTCTATACAATGAACACCTCAAAGCCCAAACCCTATGTCGACGCTTCCTGCTTAAAGCATCTGCTACGACGTTCGCCTTCCCCGGATGATACTGAATCACGAACTCGTAGTCCTTGATAAAATCAATCCTTCTCCTCTGTCTCTGGTTGAGTTCCTTCTGAGAGAAAAGATACTTCAGACTCTGGTGGTCTATGAACAACTCAAACTGCACTCCATACAAGTAGTACCTCATGACTTTAGTGCAAATACCACTACTGCTAACTCCAAGTCATGAGTGGGATAGTTTTGCTCATGTACCCTCAACTGCTATGATATATATGCTACTACTCTCTGAGTCTGCATCAATACGCCTCCTAAGCTTGCCAACGATGTATCTGTGTAGACGACGAACGTCCTGTCGCTGCTCGGAATAGTCAAAACTAGCGCTGAAGTCAACTTAGTCTTCAAGATATCAAAGGCCTTCTGGCACTCCACACTCCAAATAAACTATACACTCTTCTTCGTAAGGCGTGTAAGTGGTATCAAAATCTTCGAGAAGTCCTGGATGAACTTCCTGTAATAGCCGGCTAAGCCCAAGAAGCTACGAATCTCTGTCACTGTCTTTGGCGGTTTCCAATCAAAAACTGCTGTAACCTTAGCTGGATCCACTGCTATGCCCTCTCTACTAATGATGTGGCCGAGAAATCTAACTTCTGAAAGCCAAAATTCACACTTGCTGAACTTGGCATATAATTGATACTCCTACAGAGTCCTCAAAGCTAACCGTAGGTACTGCTCGTGGTCTGCCTCCGATCTCGAATAAATGAGAATGTCATTGATAAAACAATCACGAACTGATCTAAGAAGGGACGAAAAACCCGGTTCATCAAATCTATGATTACCGCGGGTGTATTGGTCAGTTCGAATGGCATGACCATGAACTCGAAAGATCAATATCGAGTAAGAAAGGCGGTCTTGGGAATGTCCATCTCCCGAACCCGCAACTGATGATAACCAAAATGAAGATCAATCTTCGAGAAGAACTATGCTCCGCACAACTGGTCGAATAAGTCATCAATCCTAGATAATGGGTACCTATTCTGGATAGTGACCTTGTTCAACTCTCTATAATCAATGCACAATCTCATACTACCGTCCTTCTTCTTCACGAAGAGGACCGGTGCGCCCCACGTAGAATGACTCTGATGAATAAAACCCTGAGCTAACAACTCGTCTAACTGGGTCTGAAGCTCCCTCATCTCAGCTGGTGCCATGAGATAAGGTGCATGGGATATCGGGGTTATGCCTGACTGCAACTCAATACCGAACTCAACCTCTCTCACAGGAGGTAGTCTAGGTATATCCTGAAAGAATCCTGATACTCTGAGACAACTCTAGTCTCCAAATCAAGACCCTAATCCCGTCGCATCACCTCCTCGATGTACGCCAGAAATGACTCTACAAAACGATTACCCTGAGAGGTTACCACAATCATCTCGGACCCATCGGACGCCCGCAAATTGACTATCTTTGCAAAGCAGTCAATACTTACATGGTAGGAAGACAACCAATCCATACCAAGGATGACATCAAACTCGGACATAAGCAACACTATCAAATCAACAACAAACTCCGACTCATCTAGACTGATAGTACACCTCCTACAAACACTCTCTAGAAGCGATATCTCACCTAAAGGGGTGGAAACTGATAAAGGGGTGTCTAATGGCTGAGTTACAAGCTGGAGTCTAGACTTAAAATCATACAAAATGAAGGAATGCAAAGCTCCCGAATCAAAGAGAATACGGGCGGGAAAAGAATTCACAAGGAACGTACCCTCCACTACTGCTCCGCTAGCTGCATGATCACGCGACACTACCGCATATGCTTTGCCTATGGCTGGAGTCGGCTCTGCTACTGGTCCTGGAGAATATGAAACTATCTGCCTCCGAGGAACCTCCTAAACTGCATGAGCCTATCCCTCGATCTTCTAAGCTGCTGGCGGTGCCTCAAGCCTCATCTGCTAGCCCTGGCCTCTGCCCTGAAGTCTTTGCTGCTACTGGTTCTAGCCCTTGACCTGCTAAGCTCCTGCTGGTACGTTGTGACACTCCGATGCCTTATGCCCGACCTTACGACAGTTATAGCAAACTCTCTGGAACTTGCGCTGTTGATGCGCTCTCTGATCATGTTGGGGTCCCTTCTTATGAGGACCTTGTTGCTGCTGCTGCTGGGATCCAGAAAAAAGTCTCTTGTTCTTCCCCTTATCCCCGGTCTGTCCTGCCTTAGTCTTCCCTTCATTATCCTTCTGGAACATGGCAGTCTCAATCTCCTGAGAAGTGTCAACCTCAGCTACATCTCAAACTGAATAGAACTTCCTCGAAATGAGGTATTGACGAAGATTAGGACGGAGCCCTGCTAGGAACATCTAAGCCTGTCGCTCTCCTATCTACCACATACCCATGAAGTGTAGCAACTTCATGAACCTGCTCTCAAAATCTACCACTGATATGTCCTCCTGTGTCAATCGGGACAACTCAAGCTCCTTCCCCGTCTGTGCTGCAGAAGAAATATACTGTACATCGAAGAAACAAACAAAGTCCTCCCATGTGAGGGTCATCCAGTGCTCTGGAGAGAACTGGAGTTGATACCATCTCCTGGCGTCTCCCTTCAGACTATAGGATGCCAATCTCTGCTTCTGTACTGAATCCACATTAAGTATGTCAAGAGTGTTACTCACATCCTCCTTCCACTTATGGGTTGCAAGAGGGTCTGATGAATCCTGAAACTACGGTGCCCTCATCTTCTGGTACCTCTCTACCATACGGAGCCAGGCCTCTTGCTCCGTGGCTCTGTCTGGGACTGCTGTTGGAATAGCTGCAAGTGCGATCTCTGGGGGTCTCTCACTGATAGGAACGGCTGGTATCCCCTGTGGCTGATCTGCAAGTGGTGATGGTGGTGTTGGTGGCGCGACATGATTCGCCACAAGCTCCTCAATTGCTGCCATCCTAGCTATGATGGGAGACATAAGATCTATTAGGTACGGGGGAGCCTGCTGCGCCTTAGGTGGTGCCTACTGTGGCTCGGGTTGAGCTTGCCGTAGCCCAGGTGGAGCCTACTGTGACTCTGCCTGTCTAGCTCTTCGAGTACAAGGCCTACCACGTCCTACTATCTCTCTGATCTTAAGAAAACAAGAGTTTATGAGTCCAAATAGACATATACACATACATAACATATCATAATATGATTTTCACAACAATTTAGTATTCACACAAATACGTTAAATTTACACAAAATAGTTTTCATAAAAAAATATCCTCAAATTTTGAGATATACGCATATATCGTCCTCACTCATACTAAGGAATCCTTACGGACTCTATACATGAATCCTAAAAAATTCTATCCAAGCTCCATGACTCGACACAGGATGATCCTAAGGATACTAAAACTAGAGCTCTGATACCAACTGTGATGCCACTGGATTCACACAAGGCTGCAGTCCAAGGTGAAACCAAGACTATCAAACCTATAATACACAACCCCATCCAATAACATGTTTCACCATCTAACATAATAGAGATCAAATTAATATTTCATCATCTAACATACTGAAGTAC
>BQKN01059518.1:0-33755 GCA_022839385.1 Asparagus kiusianus
ACGATGAATGTGATTTTCTGTATTTGAGAACCCATCAGGTGTTTCTATGTGAGAGGAATCGAGTCATATATCCAACATATAAATTTTTTCGAGCAGCAGACATTCTTTGGGCTGCGCGGTCGACCGCGGCGGTCGACCGTGGCGGTCGACCGTATCGGTCGACCGCACAGCGGTCAGGCTGTTTTCTGAGTTCGGGTTCAAACGGGTTTCGGGTCGGGTTTGTGAGTTGGTATATAAGCTAATGTGCCCGAGAGAGCCTCTCTCAGTGAAACCAAAACCCTAGCCCCCCACTCTTCCCTAAAACCCTAATTCTCTTTGCTTGGTGATTTGGGAGGAGTTCTTGAGGATTTTCAGCGGGATTGTTGGATTTCAGCGAAGGGGATCAACCTCCTGCAGATCTAGGGATTCATTTCTCACCAGAGGTGAGTAACTTCTCGCCCAACTCCACCCCCTTTTGTTTTCATGTCAAAACTTGAGTTTTTATTTGGTTTTATTGAGCCAAATTCGTATTTTTGAATAGCTAATAGATCATTATGGCATATAATATGAGATTCAGGTATTCCTTATTTTTAAACCTTACCAATGAATTCTGTTAAAGAGATCTAGATCTGAATATGTCATAAAAGGAGTAAAATTTTTGTTTTTATTGTTTTAATAATAGGTAGATCATGTTTAAATATGTGGGGATCTTGGTAATGATTTCTAAAGGTGTAAAATTTCAGTTTTCTTTTATCTTTTATGTAACATTTTAAATACTTGGTGGCTGATCAACTCAAAGAGAAATTTTTACAGGTTTGAAACTTGACAGAAAAACCCAAATCTGGGTTCTGTCTGCCTAGCGGGCTACGGTCGACCGCTGGGCGCGCAGAATGTCAGAATGCGCCTGACCTCTGCGCGGTCGACCGCGGCGGTTGACCGCGATGTCTTGACGGTCGACCGACGCGGTCGATCGTGGATGTATCTGCTGAACAGTGAAGTTCATCTCCGTATGTGGTCGACCGGGTCGGTCGACCGCCGTACAGTTTTGTGCACTGTTAGATTTGCTGTATGTTTCATGAGTTCGGGGGTTTGCCTCGATTATCTAATACTAGTTTCAGTTTTTGCCATATATTTGTGCATGATAGATGACTTGAGAGTATCAAATTTAGAATCACGCACCGAGGGGCGTGTGAGATTTGCATATATATATCTTTTCACATATCTCATCGATATTCACTATTTGGTCCAGGTATCGGGCAAAACTACATTATTTCAGTCCTCGTGTTAGACTATAATCGCTTAAAGTCCTCGTGTTGGACTATAATCCATTCCCGTCCTCGTGTTGGACATTTTCCCTTTTTGACCATGTGTCGGCTTTTTGCTAAGCTATGAGTATGACACTTATTCGAATCAGGACATGACATTTATGTAAAGTGTTGACATTTGACACTTATTTGGCTATGACAGGACACAGTATTTTATGTTCTGAGAGAAGATGTATTTCATTTATTTTTTGTTCCTATACTAGAACTCGGATTTTGTGTTTAGAGATTTACAATTTGAGATACAAGGTATATTTATGAGGGTTTCCTTGTTTGGATTATTTCGCTCGACGTACCTATGCTCGTGTTGTAAATTTCTAAATACTAAAATTTCTTTTTTAGTTAAGACTTATGATTTGAGACTTATTATGTATTAACTGTATTTTCTTATACAACGAGCCCTATTTCCCTTGGGGTTGGTTGTGATGTTGCTCGCTAGCGCTTTGACGCTCGTTGTCCCTCCCCATTTCAGGTAACGAGCCAGGAGCCCGGAGAGTCGCAGGTTGATGGCGACACACTTTAGTGTTCAGCTGTTTAGTTATGCTTATGTTGGAGCTCCACTATAGATTTTGTTAGACATTTGAGAGTATTGTTCTAGAAGTTGTAAAGGCTGTATGCCTTATTTCCTTCTTGTCAGATATTCGTATTTGAGACTTGTTGAGTACTCCAGTTTATTTATTCAGACATTGACTATGTATTTCCATTTGTTGAATGATGAGATATTTATTTGATCATTATCATTTCATCAGTCCTTCGTGTATTATCTTTTACTTGCTTTTGTACTTATACCTGTTATTGACTCTACTAGATAGATGTTAATTATGATGGTGAAACATGTTGTTGCACGGTGTGGTGCATGGCAGGTTTGACATTCTTGGTTTTACCTTGGACTGTAGCCTTGTGTGAACCCAGGGGCGTCACAAAATATCACCACAAGATGATCTAAGAAGGGCTTAAACACTCTATTCATGAGATTCGTGAAAAAATGCAGGTGCATTTTCGTTAACCCGAATGGTATTGTTAACCCGAATGGTAACACAAGAAATTCATAATGACCATAACGGCTACGAAATGCAATCTTTAAAATGTCTTCAGCCTTAATCTTCAATTGATGATAGCCCGATCGTAGATCGATCTTGGAAAACACATGAGCTCCTTTCAATTGATCGAACAAATCGTCAATTCTTGGTAAGGGATATTTATTCTGTACAGTCACCTTATTGAGTTCTCGATAATCAATACATAATCGCATGCTACCATCTTTCTTCTTCACAAATAACACCGGTGTGCCCCAAGGTGAAACACTGGGTCTAATAAACCCTTTATCCAGAAGTTCTTGCAACTGCTTCTTAAGTTCTTTTAGTTTTGCTGGAGTCGTTCTATAAGGGGCCTTTGAGATCGGACTTGTGTCTGGAACTAATTCAATTGAAAATTCTATTTCCATATCGAGTGGCATTCCGGGGAGATCTTTGGAAAGACATCGGAAAATTCACACATGATAGGAATATGATCCAGACTAACTTCTTTCTGGCTTAAGACTTGCACTGATGCTAGAAAACCAGTTCACTCACTTCTCAACATGCGATGAGCTTGAAGGGCTGATATAATGCGCATAGGTTTTTGCACCTTACTGTCCTCAAAGCAAAACTCTAATTGATCGGGAATTCTAAAGACCACTCTTTTCTCTCGACATAGAATAGATGCATGATTTCTTGATAACCAATTCATTCCTAGAATGATGGCATAATCATGCATATTAAGGATGATAAGTGTCGCTGGAAGCTTCATATCCACTATGTTTATCTTACATTTGTAATACTTATTAGGTATTAGTATGCTATCTCCTGGTGTGCTAACATGCATTTCATGCTCTAGTGTATCACATGGCAACTCTTGTTGTCTAACAAATTGTGCAGCAATAAAAAAATGCGAAGCTCCAGAATCAAATAGTACTCGAGCAAAAGTAGAAAATATAGGTATAGTATCTGACACCACATTATTATTTTCCAGAGCCTCTTGCTCGGTTACAGAGTAAACTCAAGCCTTCACTTGAGGATGCTGATCACGTTGAGATGTCTTATGACCTGGAGTTCATTCAACTTAGGACAATATGCAATCTTGTGATCCTTTTGCCCACACCTCAGACAAGCACCTGTAACTCTCCAACAATTCTTCGTTTCATGATTAGGCTTATCACATATGGTGCATCTCATCGACTTCTGGTTCATAGTTTGCTTTCCTTTTGAATCCACATTTTGTCTCTTGTTTTGCCAAGTCTTGTTGTGACCTCCACATCCGTCTAATCTGAACCTCTTCTTCATATCATCATTCTTGCGATTATCAACTGAGAAAATTTCTTGTCGTTCATTTTCAATCACTAAAGCTTTCTTCAATACCGCTACATAAGTGGAGAGTTCAAAAGAGCTCACTTAAAATCTTATCTTAGGTTGCAGACCCTCCTCAAAACGACGTGCTCTATCTTCTTCAGTTACAACAAACTGGGGTGCAAACTTGGATAGATAAGTAAATTCCTCCTCATACTCAACCACAGTCTTATCATTTTGCTTCAAATCACGGAATTCCTTCTCCTTCTGCTGGCGAACAGTCTTTGGAAAGTATTTCTCATAGAAGACTTTCTTAAATTCTTCCCAAGCTAGTCGGTCAGCACCATCTCCTAGAATCTTCTGCTGCATTTGTCACCAGCCGTATGCACGTCCTTTTTTTAACATATATATTGCATAAGCCAATTTTTCTCCATCAGGACACTCCATATACGTAAAGACTTTCTCCATCTCTGTGATCCAGTCTTCAGCTACCATAGAATCAACACTTCCTTCGAAGATAGGTGGTGATAACCTCTTAAACTCTACCATACCGCTTCGCAATCGAGGATGATCATTGTCTCGAGAATTTTTATTGTTTGTTAAGTTGTTGCTACTAATTTTGCATCACAGTAGTGAGATTTTGCATCATCTGCAACACAGCATCTGCATCCATTTGATTTTCTCCAGAACCAGATCCACGTACATTTCTACCATCAAACATTTGCCCCAAAGTCTAGTGCAAATCCCTTTCTCGAGCTGAAGTAGTGTTCGTGTTGTTCCTAGCCATCTAGTTATAAAGCAAACAAATAATATATCAATAATCCCTAAAAGAAATTCTAAAATTTATTTCTAAATGCTAATATCCCTAAAAAATCCACTTCTTTGAAATCGTAGGATATAAGTTATTTATCTTTTGACCAAAATGCAGCTATTAGCATTTGATGAGATCGAAGAGCATATACATGAGAGCATTCCTGATATTGATGATCCAATATCATTATCAATATTCAACAAGATCAAATGGACAATAGACATTGTGTTCCATAGGAATCACGTCAATGATAATGAAGGAAGTGAGGACAGGATATGCCAATACATATAACGACAGTGTACACATGATGAAGACGTAAGTCGAGATTTTCTAATGTGCTTGATGGTGAAGCTAGCACTTCTCACTGTGTTCTTGATTATGGAGCTGGCACTTCTCACAATGCTTGATCTGAGGAGGAGGATCCATCTACACAACCACCACCCATACAGCCACGTGTATAGCCACATAATAAGATCATCGAGGCTTATGTTGATGGATGTCTGGGACGGGGACAGGGAAATAGTAAGAGAGTGAGAGGAGGAGGGGAGGAATGATTGAATATATGTGACTTTCTTTCATATTTGGATGTATGGCATGAGATTTGAATTGTGTATCATATTTGAATTGTGTTTTTGTGGTGCGCTTGGATTGATATAAGGGAGATAATGATTATTTTATGATTGTGTATATTTTCATTTTGTTTATGTTTTGGATGTTGTTTGTATTGTTTGAAGAGATATTTGTTATACTATTGTGTATATTCGGAATGTATATTTATTTTGGATGATGATCTTTTATGATTGTTTATGTGCTACTATTATGTACATAACAGGAGTGGCGTAGCAGTTGTAGACTCCGGGCTATAAAGTAAACTCTATGGATTCACAAATAAATTCCACATATTCCCAATCCTGTGGAGTTTTAATGCACACAAAAGTCCACAAGATTAGCAATCCCGTAGAGTTTAACTAACAACTAAACTTGATTGGCAATCCCATAAAAAGTTTAATTACTAGTTAAATTCTACCGGATTTCCAATCCAATGTACTTCGTAAATCTTTTTTTTTTCAAAATTGACCTAGTTTCAGCACACACTATGGATGTGAATAAAAATAGATTGATTTTGATAAATATTGTTGAAGCTGGTCGATTTTGTGAATGACTCTAGCATAGAACTTCCAACCCCTAAACCCACTCATTACATTGCTAGTTCCCATAAAGTTTGAGTATATAGATCCCTATGCAAGAGAAGCAAATTCCTCAAGCTTTGAACCTCTCGTAATTCACCAATTCAATTGATAAAAACTTTCAAAACAACTAGAAGATTGAAAACTTCGATGCAGGATATTAAGAATATGGACATTTTTAGAGCATGTTTGACAACCGGTCAAACTAGCCACAAAAGTCACTACAATATGTTTGACAACCGGCTTATTTCGGCTTATAAGCCCCCCAAAAAAAATATGCTCTAACCCAACTTATTTTTTGGTGGCTTATATATCATACAGTTTTGACCAAGTATTTGTCAAATTTACCCCTCAGTTTTGACCAAGTATTTGTCAAATTTACCCCTCAATAGTTAAGATAATTTTAAACTCTATTAAATATTTAAATTTAGAGTCATGTCCAATTTAATCATATTAACAATGTTGATGGATTATAATTCACTCATTTGCCAAACACTCTCCAGTTAAAAGTGATTTATAGCCCTTTTTTTATTTTTATTTTTATTTTTAACTAAACACTTTAGCTAAGCCACGTGGATTATAAGCCAAGTTCCCAAACATTGCCCTCTATGTTGGTTACCCATAAATAACTTGGAAGAAGGGAAAGAAGAGACTGCTTCCACGCTGCAAACATACCGTGAACTCTTCAAGGTTACTTGTAACGTGGTGCATGAACTTATTCTTGTATCAAATAAACTAATTAATGCGTTTAATACCACTTGAAAGCCAATTATAATTTATTTCTAGCCAAACCCCAGTGCATTAATGCGTGTACGTGCTAGCTCTAGAAAGGCATGTAACTTCTTCATGTATCAAATAAACTAAAGCTTCCATCAGAGCTAGCTGGCTTACAGAGAAGAACTAGAGAATTTTCTGTAGTCAAAACATCAAAACTGTCTACCTTAGAATACAAAATAAGGGCATCATCCAACATTTTGTATTCTTTATACAAAACAAATAAGATGAAAATTCACAAAGAAAAGGGGAAAAAGAAGAACTACCTATTACTGTCACATTCACTCAGACCACACTTCACGAAGGAGTTTGTATCTTATGTTTGCGTGTTTGCTCTCCTTATCAGTTCTTTCTTCAACAAGTGTACTCTTGTTGATGATGGATGTGAGGGGGGAATCTAAATCATCCAAATCCTCATCACTTGTATACCCTTTCCTCTGGATAATTGATGCGCTTCTATCAAGATTAGCTCTTCCACTTGTATCCGCTACCTTCTCTGCTACATGAGCTGCAGATGGGGGTGAGTATATCAGAGGAGAAGCCGAGCATGGGAAGCTGTTGATCAGATCATTGTCTTCTGATGGATGACGCTCAAGCAAGCTCTGTTGAAACATCAACGCTCATCAAATAAACAAAATAGTTTTTTTTCCATCTTTTTTTTTTATTTTTTTAACACCATCAGATCTCTGTTTAAAAGGGAACTCAAAACTAATGCATATATTGTATTCTGCAATCTGCCGCATAGGAAACAAAAACCTTCAATGTAATGGGTGAAACATGTGAAGGTTTTCACATTCTTGCAAATCCTGCAAATCCTCAACTTTTGACTCTTTTTTAGTATATTTTATAAAATATTATCTGGGCGTACTAAGTTTTCATTTGCGCTTCAGATATGATTGACACATTTAATCAGTAATTCATGGGCGTCTTTGCCTATACTGTTTCTAGGAGAATCTGAGAGGAAGGTCCTTGGTTGCACAAGGTTAAACGACATTACTAAGAATGGTTTGCCTACCTATCTACCGACTAGGCATCAAGATTTCATGGTAGAAACCTTGCACAATGAAATAGAAGCGGTCTAAAAATGAATAAGGTATGACACCACTAGTGTTGAATCTGCTGATCTTTAAACTTCAGAACAGATCATGAAAACTTGGTGAACTCGTTCTTGCGCAGTTTTCTCCACTCTTGAGCCACTTTTCATAACTGAACTACTTGGTGAAAGAAGATAGTGATCTTTTTGAAGGAATGATGCTGATGAGCCAGCTGATAATCAAATTATAGCACATGTACTATTATAAAGCTATTTAATGAATGATATAGTCAAGTAGGCTACAAAATGCAAAGCATTCCTCACTGGTCGACGTCAACCTCTCTGAGGATGTTTCTACAATCATAAGTTTGGACATAAGCAATGTATATTAAGTGGTTATAATTTTACTTATTACGGAAGTATGTAGACTAAGGAAAATGATAAGTAAAAGAAAAAATAAAATTTACATCCTATATAAAATTTAGGCTAAATTTCAGTAAAAACCCCTTAGATTTGGACCATTATCAAATAACCCCTGATAACTTTCAAAATATCAGCAGACCGCCCTTAAGTTCAGGTGTTATTAGAAAACCTCCGTTAAGATTTTTTTCAGAAAACCCCACCAAAAGCATGAACCACAATTTTCATTGGCCAAAATATCCCCATGCGTAATTTTATCGACCCATGTGAAAGGTGTGGTTAACGCTGTTAGGGGAGTTTTCCAATAAAATTTCGAAGGGAGTTTTCTGTTAACCGCCAAGCTAAGGGCTGTTTTCTGATATTTTGAAAATTAAGGGGGGTTATCTGACAATCGTCCCAATTTAAGGGATTTTTCTGAAATTTAGCGTAAATTTTACATCCTGAATATAACATTCAATGCCCGTGAAAACTACATAAGGATGAATGAAGCCCTTTAATGCCTAGCAGACACTCATATGAATCTGAGAACATAGTTGAGCACACAAAAATCATACCTCAGCACTCAGTTCCTCAAGGACAATGCCTGGGACAGGATCCGGGCAAAACTCATCAGGTGTGAAGTTGCAGAGTATCCTTGTTATCAAGGATAGACCAATTGAAGGACAGACCTACATAAACAGAATATCTCAGATACAAAGAATAAGATAATTTGAATTCTCCGGAAGCTGCTTGATGCTAACCTCTTTTCTGATAGACCTTTCAATCAGCATATCTTTAGGGAGCATCAAAAGGTCGCTAAGTTCATTAAGAAGGGAGAATGATTTTGACCCAGCATCCCCTCCGCCTATTAGGTCGTCTCCATTGGGAGCTTTTCCGTCCCCCATACAATCTTCAGTCTCCATACCAAACAAATCTGTCAAACATCTGGACCAATTTCCAATCTGGAAATAGAAAATGAATTTCAATTAAATATATAAACCATAAGCATCTGAACGATTACAACAAAAGTCTTAGAAGACACATTTTCAAAAGGTTTATTTATAGATTGACTGTGGGACTATGTCAATCTGGAGGTTTGCTAGCTCAGATAGGTGTCTTCTTTTGTTAAGACATTGAAATATAAGAAAGCACTTATTCGAAAGGCTTTACTTCAAAGATATCTTATGGGACCAAAGTTGTAGAAAGATGGAAGGGAAGCGACGAAGCACGGCTTAGCTTCAGGAGATTTCAGCAGGAATCATGGGGCTCTTTTTTTTCTGTTGGTGGTGTTGGTGGGTTTTCCCTTTTTTTTTAAAGGATAGAATTTATAGGAAAAATCCGAAAGGAAGAAATTTGAATAACTAATAGGAATTAGGACATTAACAATAGAATATTGAGGAAAGCATTAAACATCAACATAAGAAGATATTACATGCAATATACAAAACTTTTAAATCTAAAATCCTGGCTAAGGACACCTAAAGTGGTCACACTGAGAACAGGCGCTTAACTGCAGCTTTTGCAGGCTGTTTAAACCAACATATGAGCACATAGAAGGCATACATGACAATGCACTAAGAAAATTAAAAGCTGAGGAAAATCTTTACAGCATCTCTCCTTTTCCTAATTTACTATACAAACTTTTAAGTTAACATAGTTTTGATCTCATTAGTTATATATAATGAATTCTGAAAAAGCAAGGGCATCAAATAAAAAAGTCTTCTGCTTCTGCATGTATTAGATTTAGTACTCTATTTGCTACATGTACATGAACTGAAGATAAATAAACTCCTACTTACAGAATTTTTGAGCTGTGCACCAGAACCAAAGCTCAAATCTCCAGCAGGGATGGGCAAAACTTTTGAATCAACAATTGGATCTGAAACAGGATCTGTTGGCATATCATTTTCCGATTCACGTAAAATAGCATTAAACATCGCAACATCTAATCTGGAGACGCATTGTTCCATCACCTAATCGAAATAAAGAAAATCATATTTAATCTTTCAAAGAAAATTAACCAATCAATAATGTTATTCAACATAGATAGGAGGGAGAGAGGAAGGTAGGGAGGGACCAGAATATTGTGTAATTTATGTTTCTAAATGCCAGATTATCATATGTTGTAGAAATGGCTAGGAGCTACTAAAAAAATTCATGCTAGTTTTTCTCACATGAATGTCTGTGACTTTAACTTGAAAACTGCATCTTTTAAAGAACGGTACTAAAAAGATATCTCAACTTCATACCTTTCTTGCTAACACAGGCAAGCAGCCACATTCATGGCCCCCTGACCGGACTGGACAGAGTCTGGTAAAGGCATCATGAAAAGCACTGTTCCAAAGGTTGATTGAAAAACTTCCTTGCTCTTGATCACCTAGAGCTGGTCCTAGCATCTTTTCATGGCCTCTCGTCGGAAACACATTCTCCATTGGAGATTGCATGTGTGGAGTCAAGGTCTGGAAAGACAATCATTAACAGTTTATGTATAACTATAGTACCTTTTTAAAGCCTAGTTGGCCAAATATTACAGATAATTTTAAGCAATAAAATAACATGACAAATTTCTGAGCTGTATGAAATAAACAACATTTACATCATCATTTATTCCTCTATAACAATCATATTAAATTATTACATAACTCTTGTCCTCACGGGCAATTTTACTTTTACTGAGTACATACCCAGAATCTCACTGATTTATGCAAGGATAGTGAGTTTTAGATACAAATAGTAAGTTACAGCTAAAAACAGAAAAGTAGCAACCTAAAAGATTCCAAAATTAACCAAACAGTTAATGGTTCGTTTGAAAGGTAACAGATTCAAAAGAAAATCCATATTAAATTTTAAGGGGCCAAAAGCTATATTCCTCTATTGTTTACATTTGTTGGAGACTTGGAGGTATACTTGTAATTAAACAAAACTAGTAACGTGCTTGAATGTAAGCTGATGGTATGCTTAAATGGAATACTTGCTGAAAAAGAAAAATGAGGCTACCAGTATTAATATGTTTCCTAACAATATATATATATCTCAGCACATCAGATGCACTTCAACAAAAAAGAACTAATAAGAATTTACAAGCACCATTTATAGAAACTAATCATAATTTGTAGAATCACAAAAGTTCATAAAGTATATGCTTATGCAAAATTAACCAAGAAATGAAATTATACCTGCCACCATACTGATTCAACAGTACGAGAAAAGATCCAAGATTCAATCTTTTCCAAGGCGGCAGTAAATGTGCCAGTTTCTTGCCAGTCATTAACTTGTTGCATGAAGCTAGATCTTTTTGCTTGTTTCTCACCGGAGCCATTTTTCCATTTCGACTGGGGTGACTTACCATCTTCTTTCTTGCCATTAGCCTGGACAATTCTTGCAGCTGAGTTTGAGTGGGACAAATTTCCAAATGATTGAGATATAATTTCTCTTAGTACAACTGTATTTGACAGCCAGTAAGTTAACCTTGAATTGGGGGGAAAAAGATGTTAGTACACAATTTTTTTTTCCAAAATGCCTAGGTCTGCAAATGTGTTAGTTAGTTACCTAGAAACATCATTGCCGCATGACTTGGCAATCAGCACAAGTCCAGAAACCGTGTTTTTTGCAACAGTAGCCCTCTTTTCTTGTGCCCAGTGCTTACAGGCATGAAGGTACAGCCTTGAAAGACGTCGTGCAGGTGTGTGGACCTTATGTGCTGAGTTCCCATGCTCTGGTACCATGGAGTACAGAGAAATCTCAAGGGCAGCAACTTCTCTTAATTCTTCCTCGAGTCTATCAATTTTCTGTTCCATCTCCTCAATCTTCCGAAATGTAATTCTCCTGTCATCTTCGATGCTATTCTCATCCGTACCAACTGTTTCGTCATCTGTTCCAACACTCTGATCACATATGGGAGCCTCATCCGGAACATCAATCTCCTTAACCTCTTCTTTCGTCTTATCATCACTTTCTTCAGATAATTCTGACGGAGGTTTTGAGGGAACTTTCACATTGCCAGGTTTCCCGTTATAGAGAGCTTTAGGAGTTGAAGAACCTCTGCTGGGTTTTTGAGAACTTCTTTGACCGCTATTTCCCGTCTTGAATTGCACCTTACTAGAATCCTGTCGTTTACTACCGCTTTTTGGTGTACGAGTACCATTCTCAGCAGATTCTTTTCTTGTAAGCTTTCTGGATACCCGTGAAGCTCCTTTTACCTTGTTGTCTTCATTGCTCTGAGATGAAAGAGAGTCTCTTCCAGGCTCATAATCGGATTCTCCATTTTCTTGTTTGACATCTTTCTCAAAGTCACTTGAACGGTTTTCTCTTTGTACTGAGTTATCTTTCGCACCCATTTCAAAAGATGTTGCATCCACATGCACCTCTTCAGACCTGTTCAAGTCATTGGCATGACCTTTGATCATTACTTATCCACATATGCATGACACTGCAGTCGGATCAGTTACAGAACATCTTAACAGTTCATCCTCGAACTGGAGTCAAAACAATCCAACTTGCATATGTAACTCTCAGCAGACATCCTCTTAACCGCAAAATGACTGGATCATGAGAGGGCTTTGAAAGTTTTCACCTGAATAGAAAAGACTTTCTAATTCAACATTAAATCCATCATGACCCATATATCACTGTTATCTTAAATAGTAACTCACAATTAGAATTAAATATTAAAACTAGTCCTTTTCTTTTTAAAATTACTAACAACAAAACTGAAACACTATTACAGTTGATGGTAGAGCGAACTACTCAAGTGATTCAGCAGATTTTCAGGAAAGAAAAGTGAGCAAAAGGGAATATACTGTTTTACTGATACTGGGTAAAATGGACCCAGATATAAACAACTTAGTACAATCAAGTTTAAAGATGACCATACTGAAAAATCTGAAAATTCGTAAACACTTATGACTTATCCACTGAAAATAGTAAAAAGAACATATAAACTGACCATGACAACAAAATATCTTGTGACAAGTACACAAACCAACATCTCCCTTCTTATTTGAAACTACCACATGGAGGATCGTACCACAGGAGCATAAGCATGAAGTCTAGAATCAATAGTGAGGAAAAAGACTCTTAATGAGTGTGTTTTTCTAGAATCTATTGGCCGTGCACCAAAGAGAAGATAAAAAAACCAAAATTAAAACAGAAGACAAAAGGGACAAGTAATATTATATTCAGCATATAGTATACAGCAGAGACGTAGAGTTCATAAAACCTCCACGCATAAAGTATAAAATCATCTGAATAGGTTAATGAAATCATGACAATTTTGTAAAGGAAAAGGTTCTGATTAGGTAAGTGGAAATGGAGTAATCAACCATAAAGGAACATTTTAGCCAATATAAATCTATTGCAAGAAAAAAGCATATGTGTGGATTTTATTGTTAAATTAAACACCATGAACTCACTACCTATAATATCACATGTAAGCAACTACAAAGAGATGCTAATCAGGGATTTTCCTGAACTCTTAAAGCTTTAGAAGTAGAACTAGAAGTCACCTTTAAACACACACTTAATAAACACACAAACATAATCTAACTTAAGAAATGATTAAGAGATCTTGCTTCTACGTTTTTATTAATCAAATGGATATGATCAAATAATGAATAATCTTACATGATCACATGAAACAATGAAGACTGACAACATTCAAGGACATCTTTTTATGCTGCTTGTCATGTTTTCACATTTTATTGTTCTAGAATATCGTGGCAGTAGTTAGTGAACTATGGTGTTACTAATACAAGAAATTTGAAAAAATCAAAAACAAGAAATCTCATGATGATATAGAAAATCTACCGGATAAAATGCTTTATTGTAACTTGAAAAGGAACATCAGAGCATCACGATAAATTTACACTTCAATGTAGAGAACAATTTCTCCTTACTCTATAAAAAGTGTTTGACTAGTATAGTAAACTACACCTACCTTCAGAGTATGGTTGGTAGAATGAAAACTAAATTGCTGTCTGGGGATAATGAAACTGTGATCACAAATTTACAGATCTATGGCAGTGTTATCGCACACTGACAACACAGATCTATGGAAAGGGATGGAGTCAAAGTTTGTAGATTATGAGACAGAGTTTTCAGGCTAGAGAAAACCTTCCTCGACAACGTCAAGTCAGAAAATTAATAAGAGAATTGCGGGAAAAAACTAATAATAAATAGATTAAGTATCCACAATCAGTGGAGGGAACTTTCACGGTGATAGAGATCAATGTTTGACCCACATGCTTTTTATATGGCCATGAGACAGTAGACCTTCTATTTCATAAGAGTAATGAGTTATCCATACATCTCAATTGAAAATCACCCAATTTTTTTTCCAAATAAACAAGTAAGAATACAGGTTATTATAAACTTGAAACAGAACTAAAATTCTACACAGACGATTGGCGTGTGAACCTCTCCTTTCTAAGGAAAAGGGAGGGTAAGAAATGCAACCAATCTTTTTGTGACGCATACCATTAGCCCAGGACCAGTAGTGTGTACCAATACCCGGATTCCCCATTATGCTCCGAAGGCAAGTTTCCTTGAAGAGATAAATCATATTATTCCAACATTGTCTCCTTGAGATTCCCAAGCAAGTTATCTACAATGCTGTTTCAGTCAAGGTTTTTCATGTATGATTGGATTGACCAATCCCAATTCAATGTTCCATGGTTTCATTTTAACTCAACCTTCTTACCCTTTTCATCTTACTGTTAGTCTGGGACTTTGATCATCTAGCTGTTACTCTCTTAATCTAATATGCATAACCTGGTTTGTGGCACTACGGTAAAAATTCAATCTGTCATCTAACAACTGTCCCTAAAAGGAAGTCCATGGAGTATACTAAACAATCTGGTGAAGTGAGTGCTCGTTTAAGAAGAATGTTTCCAAATAAAGATCCTCGACTACGAGATTGAACATTCTACGAAACAGAAAGTAGATTAATAAATATTCAGGCATCTCTCTTTTAAACTATACAATAAAAGAAATTTTGAGCAACTAACACAAGCAATGGAGGCTAAGGGGGTGTTTGGTTACATTTCTATAAATTATAGGAAATGTTTTCCACCCAAAATTTGATTTCCTTGTATTTCTTAAAAAATTATAGGAAAAGTTTTGAGAAGTTAAAAAGTACAAATTTTCTTACTTTTTGTATTTTGCTTGTTTGGTTCAAAACAAGAAAATGACTCATAACTTTTTAAAAAATAGCAACATTTCTTATAATTTATAGAAATGTAACCAAACACCCCAACTATATAGAAAAGTGAGAACTTTATAGAAATGTGTTAATGAGTTTTATTATTTAAATAATGAATGCGTTAGATTTCCAAGAGATTTCCGCCCATTTTTGAAGGAAATCAATTTCTATAAAATTTGGTACTTTTCTGTACTTTATAGAAAATATTTCTGTAAATCTTTTTTGAGCCAAACACAGTTTATAGAAATCTCTTAATTACAAAAATGCCATTGTTTGTACTTTTTGAGAAAACATTTCTCAAAAACAATGCAACCAAACACCCCCTAAACAACAATCAGATGAACTATTACAGAAATCCCAATTATAAAAACACGACAAAGTTAATTTCCATTGTACTCCAACAGTGCATACGAATCCTAACAACAGGTGGAAAAATATTTTTTTTAAAAAGGCACAATTCAAACTAACAAAAAAAGTAATAATAAGCTCCGATCAATGCTAACCACAAACTGCCAAAACATAAAACTGCTTCTACTGACATATATACACATATACATAGAAATTTAAAGCAACAAATTTTGTAGCAACTCAACCTCCAATCGAAGCAACAAAAGCAACATCTCCGACTCATCAAGACTCGGATCTCATGATCCCAATCCAAACCGAAGAAGATCGACGACCAACCTCACACTCTCCCCATCAACTTATTACTGATCTCAACAACTAAAGCGAGGAAAACAAATCGAGTCACGAGAAAGTAAAAAAAAAAAAAAAACCTTTGGAAACGCCAGAACCCAACTTTTTCTACAGATCTCGACTAATACGACAACTAAAGGACGACAAAAGCGATCGCAAGTCGTCGAACCTTCAGAGAATCTCGGAAAGAGAGCAGCCGACAAGTAAAATCAAAAGGCGAAAAGCAAAGGAAAAGATAAAGAAATGGAAGAAATTGGTACTCAACAACGAAGAAGCTTCAATTCTCCAAAGCTTCCGCCGCCCGAATCAGCAATGCCGACGGACTCCAAATCGGTCGATCAACGAGATTTGATCGGGATTTGAGACCCCGGGCTCCTGAACTCCGCGCTGCTCCCTCTCGCTCGTGAGCACCCCTGCGGCTGTTACCAATGGGGGCAGAGAGTGCGGGAGTTCTGATTGTTTAAAGATGAGATTAGGTTCTGGTCACCGCCCTATGACAGTGTGGGAGGTGACCGGAAGCAAGCACGATGCGACAGGCTGCTGCAGCCGGTTACTGGTGACCGGGAATACAGGTTAAGGGCGTCGGTGCGAGAAAATGACCGGTAGGTCCCGGTTGCTTCATTTTACAGGCTCGCTTTAAGGCAAAAAGCTAGGGCTCGGAACTAGATGGAAATTACGAAAGCAGGCTGTTCGCGTCGCCATCGGCTTCGTGCTGGTTGTGGGCTGTATGATTCGAACCCACGAGTCCGTAACAAATTCGCCGCAGTTATCGAGCGAGGCCCACGGAATTTGTCGTCGGGTGGTGGAAAATCAATTAATCAGGGCCGTTGGATACTGAGGATCTTCGACGTTCGAATTAATGAGCTCACCTCCAAATAGAAAGACGGATGATGATACAGCGACACGAGTAGCGATTCTTTTGACGAGGAAATTTCATATTTTTTTATTAGTTTTTCCCACTTTCTGTACTTCACTAAAAATTCCAAATTGTCATTGAAGAGTTTGATTTTGGACCTCGGTCGATGGTCACGAGCTCGGAACTAGATGAAAGAACCGATACGTGCGCTCGCACAATTTGAAATACTTTAAGCGTATGAGATGTGCAAATTTGGAGGGGGAAAAAAACAAACAAACAAAAAGCCCTACGCTTTATGTACGTGGTGTGTCCAGCTGAAGACTAGCTACGTTTTTCACATAGGGAAACGTTTAAGGAAGCATGAGTTGATCGCAATTAAACTAAAACCTCAGTGGGTCTGGGTTAGGCCATCTCTAACGGGTCTCTAAAAAGGCAAAATCTTCAAATTTGAAGAGTGGAACCTCTCCAACCACTCTCCAAATTTGGATATCTCCAAATTTAGAGAGTGAAGAAAAAATTTAGAGAGTCTCTCCAAAATACTATTCATGTTTCATTAATTACAACTTTGCCATTTTTAACTATTTAATTTCTTAAAAATTATCACTTTGCCATCATTCGTAATAATTTAAATTAGATGTTTAATTTCAAATAAATATAATTTAAAAATTATTAATCTAATATTTAAAATTATTATATATTTGGAAAGGTCTCGTTGAGATCTTTAAAATAAAACTAAGATTAATATTTTTTTAGTATTATTATGTTGTATTGCATTATTAATATTGGGTTCATTTTAAAGCTCTCATCAACACCTTTATAATGTTATAATTTTTTTCCAAATAAATTATTAAAATTAAAATTATTAATGTAAACTATATCCAACATTATTGATTTATATGGCTTTTGACAAAATAAAAATAAAAAGGAAAACATTTGGAGAGTGTGAGTTGGAGCAACTCCCCAAATTCTACCCTCCAAATTAGAATATTCCTAGAATATTCCAATTTGGAGGGTGAAATTTGGAGGGCATGGTTGGAGATGCTCTTAGTTAAACAAGTCCGGCATTTTATGGTGTCTTTCGCTTTTTCACCAAAATTCAACAAAGAACGGCAATAACTAAAAAAGTTTGGTTTTACCTAACATTTAAGTTGCTGGTGTAGGTGAATTGCTTGAACATAATGGAAGATAGAAGCAATATTAATGGTATCTAACGATTTGATAAATGTTGGCTCTAAAGTTGTTGTCAAGTACGTTCCTCCATATTTGGCTTTCTTCTCGTTGGGATCCCAAATGTAGTTTATGCTACGGCCTAAAGTCACGATGTGGAAAAGCCACATCCATGGATGATATTTAGCAAGCATCTTTTACAATTTGTGGTCCATTTTCAAATTAGATGGAACTTTGATTTTTTGCACATAAGCATAAAAACCATGTCAGTCGTCTATGCAGTTCTGTGATTTGCGAAGCAGAAGAGGAATGCAGATAAAAAGTGGTGACGTCTTTCGGTTTCTTTCCGACATTGTGGAAAAGCTAGCTCTGTTTTAACTACAGAACCTTCATCTCTTATTGTATTCTTGCTTCTCTAATTATAAGCTTATATATTCTAATCTTCAAAAAAAATTCAATCGTCTCTGATTTAGATAAGGACAGGGAGAGGGGAAATCGTCGTATGAGTAACTGAAACTCATATATATGTTGAAATTGTAAATATGTTTATTAAGATTATATGCTTCACCAACCCTATATTATAAAATGAGGTTGTTGGTTAGGGTTATGAGATGGACACCCAAATAAGTGGGTGAATAACACATATAATCTTGGAGATAAGATATTCATAATCTACCTAGTGTGGAGGTCTTTCTCGTATACGGATAAAGAGTTTTTGATGATGGGTAAAAGAGAGGACCTACACCATAAAACTTCATATAGTCGTCATCTCATTCTCCGTTCGAATTCGTGCTTTGTGCAATAGTCGCGGGGTGATATGTAGCGGCTTCTCGCCAGTTGCACAGCGTGGTCTCCCTCTGACTGGTAATCAAGAAAGACATGGCGGTTTTATAGAAATGATCTGTTTGGTACGTAGACCCTAAAACTTATTATTTACGTTTCCTAAAAGCATGCTAGGGTTTCTTTTTTTTTCCTCTTTGCATACTCTAGTTGTAAATTATCCCTATTGCATGCATGCAGTTATCCATATCCTGCATTGGCATTAGAGCCAGTTGATGGCAGTTATCTAACAGGGGATTAAGTGTGTATTGTTTAAGGTGTTGGGGTCCTCAATCTTCTTTAGACAGTTAGTCTTCGAGCAACGAATCACATCCCGCACATGAACAACATGTGAGAGGGTTGGAGTTGGGATCTCCGATCATTCCTCCGGCAATCAAGTTAGTGTTCAGCTGGAGTGGAGAAGAAGAAAGACCATGTGGTGATTTTTAGCAAGAAATTGCTTACCCTAAGTAGTAAATAGCATCTTTCCTTTATAGCAGATCCAGAGGGCAGATGCGTAACTTCGGTTGAGTCCAAGTAGGCTGCTCAGCCGGTAGCTATTTTATATGTGTCACTATTCGGAATAGGTACCCACTACCTAGGATTGATGACTTGTTTGACCAGTTGCAGGAGGCGCAGTATTTCTCGAAGATTGATCTTCGTTCTGGCTATCATCAGCTGCGGGTTCGGGAGATGGATATTCCCAAGACCGACTTTCTTACTCGATATGGGTCCTTCGAGTTCTTGGTCATGCCATTTGGGTTGACCAATGCACCCGCGGTATTCATGGATTTGATGAACCGGGTTTTCCGTCCTTTCTTAGATCAGTTTGTGATCGTCTTCATCGATGATATACTCATTTACTCGAGATCGGAGGCAGATCATGAGGAGCATCTACGGATAGCGTTGAGGACCCTTCAGGAGCACCAGTTGTATGCTAAGTTTAGCAAGTGTGAGTTTTGGCTTTCAGAAGTCAGATTTCTTAGCCACGTCATTAGTAGAGAGGGCATAGCAGTGGACCCGGCTAAGGTCACGGTAGTTCTTGATTGGGAACCACCGAAGACGGTGTCAGAGATTCGCAGCTTTTTGGGTTTAGCTGGATATTACAGGAAGTTCATTCAGGACTTCTCGAAGATTACGACGCCGATTACACGCCTTACGAAGAAGGGTGTACAGTTCATATGGAGCTTGGAATGCCAAAAGGCCTTTGATATTTTGAAGGCTAAGTTGACTACAGCGCCGGTTCTGACTATTCCGAGCAGCGACAGGACATTCGTTGTATATACGGATGCATCATTGGCAGGCTTGGGAGGCGTATTGATGAGACTCAGAGGGTAGTAGCCTATATCTCACGGCAGTTGAGGGTGCATGAGCAGAACTATCCCACTCATGACTTGGAGTTAGCAGCAGTAGTGTTTGCACTGAAGTCATGGAGGCACTACTTGTATGGAGTGCAGTTTGAGTTATTCACAGACCATCAGAGTCTGAAGTATCTCTTTTCTCAGAAGGAACTCAATCAGAGGCAGAGGAGGTGGATTGAGTTTATCAAGGACTATGAGTTCGTGATTCAGTATCATCCAGGGAAGGCGAACGTCGTAGCAGATGCTTTGAGTAGGAAGCGTCGATATCGGGTTGCGGCTTTGGGGTGTTCATTGTACAGAGATCTGATCACTCTTAGCCAGTTTGATTTTAGACTCGAGATTAGAGGAATCAGTGCATTCTTAGGAGCTGTATCAGTGCAGCCAGCTTGGAGTGACAGAGTTGTCAGGGCTCAGTTGGGAGACCCTTGGATTCAAATCCGAAAGGAGGAGATTTCCAAGGAGCCTAAGGTTGATTGGACCATTGGAGCTGTAGGCGTATAAAACTACCTATAGGTCCCTTAACACAGCTCGACGACGTTAAACATGTTGGCCTTCTTGTTTTGATGATGTTAAACAAACAATTTACTTCTAATGTTGTTTGTCTAGTATTTGTGTTTTAGTATTTATTGTAGACAAACAACGTAGTTAGAGGTTGGATGGATTGCGCTTCAACGATCATATCAATATGGAGGTTGGCGGAATGTCGGTGAAGCTTATGCATTCAAGTTAAAGATCCAAGATCCCGCTTCATCCGCAAGTGTACCAAGATAGAGCTTCGTTGAAGATCATCTAGCTTGGGTAATTTAGTTTAAGTTTTATATTATGTGTGTTATTACTTTAAGCTCAATTATATACACACATACACGTTTTGGTTTTTGTATATATATTGTTAGGTCCTTTATTTTGATGATGATTTACAAACACCATTATTGGTGCTAATCGTGTATTGAGCCATATTGTAGATTTCAATTCATTAGCACTACGAAATGGAGGATTGGATGGAACATGAGCTACAACGATGATATCTAAAGGAGGTGGAGGCAAAGTGATGAAGCAATGCTTATCAAGAACATCATATGCTATATAGAAGCTTCATCAACTCATAAGCAATATCAAGACTCAAGGAATATGTTTCTATGTGAGAGATATTGCTATTTTATTTTCTCTCTCTAGTATTTATATGTAGGCAAGTATTTGAAGATTTCTCTTGAAGCTTTATGGGATATTACATACACACATACACTTTCAAACTCATTTTTTTTGTACTTGGGTCAAAAAGACATTTTCCACAAATACATGGACCTATTTGCAAAACTTCTTTTCAAACAAGTATGGTAAAGTGTTTACAAACTATTTGCCAAGTTTTACTTTTTTATGAATTTATTTGATATTTGTTATCAAAGTTTTAAATCAGGTTTTCTGTGTGCATGTTTATGAGTCGACTCATGTATAGTAATGAGTCGACTCACAAACTGCTGCGTAGTTCTCTTTTCTCTTCTGCTGAGTCGACTCATAAATTTCATGAGTCGACCCAATAGGTTGAGTCGACTTATACCTATCATAAGTCGACTCAAGAACTGCGCTGGTTTTTGTGTTTTGGTTCTGCTGAGTCGACCCATACTTAATGAGTCGACTCATGAATGATGAGTCGACTCATATATTTTTTCAGTCGACTCATAAGCTGTTTTTTGGCCTGTAACGGTAACTTATGAGTCGACTCATGAACAGTGATGAGTCGACCCATAAACACTGTAACGGCTATATTTGTACAGAATCAGAACTCCGTTTTTCTTAGGATTTTAGCTGATCTCTTGGGGTTTTAAATGCAGTTTTCACATCTTATAAATACCCAACAACCTCAACTACTTCAGTTATCAAATTAATTGCAAAATTGCTTGAGCTTGAGTTAATTGTTTTCAAAGAGCCTTAATTTTTATTTGCTCACACTAATCAAGAGTTCACATCCCAAGCTTCAATTGCAATCTCTCTTCTTGCCATAGGCTGATTGTAAAGAGAGATATTTTCTTCCATTTGCTACTGTTGTGAGCTTGATCTCATGGAGATCATTGTGTGGTTGTAAGATCTCAAGAGGAGATCATTGTGTAGAAGAAGTTCCGGCTTCCAAACCGGGTGTGTAGTGGATTTCTCCTCGAGAGTGGGGAGCGGGGACGTAGGTCGGAGGACCGAACCTCGTGAACATATCGCGCGTCACAAATTAGCTAACTATTTCTATCCCTACTCTCTTATTATTGTTTTTATACTTCTTCTTATATGTGATTTATCGTATCTAATTTTTAATTGAATTTCATTAGTCCAAAAACCCTATTCACTCCCCCTCTAGGGCCTTTCAATTGGTATCAGAGCAAGGTCTCTACTTGTGTTAGGCTTAAAACCCTTAGAGGAAAGATCATCATGGAGGGATCAATGAACATGCATATGCTAGAAGGACAATCAACCACTAGACCTCCCCTCTTCACTGGTAGTAACTTTGCATATTGGAAAGCTAGGATGAGAATATATTTACAATGTATTGATCTTGACATCCTAGAGATTGTAGAAAAGAAATATGAGAAGAAGCCAAGTAGTAGTATGGATGAGCATGAGAGAGAGCTAGCCAACCTAAACATCAAGGCCATGAATGCACTAATTTGTGGTCTCACCCCCAATGAGTACAAGAGAGTTTCTATGTGTGCAACCGCACATGAGATTTGGGAGAAATTGTGCATCACCCATGAGGGAACCCCCCAAGTGAAAGAATCTAAGATTAGTGGACTCATGCATGATTATGAACTATTTAAAATACTTCAAAATGAGTCTATTGATTCTATGTTCTCTCGGTTCACTAACATTATTAATGAATTGCATGGTCTTGACAAGGTTTTGGAGAATCAAGAAATGTGTTACAAGATTCTTCGTTCTTTGACGCCGGCTTGGGAACCTAAAGCTACGGCCATCGAAGAAGCTCATGATCTCTCAACTCTCACTATTGATGGACTTATCGGGAAACTTAAGGTTCATGAGAAGAAGGTCAAGGAGAAGGAAGAAGGACCCTCAAAGGCAACCGAGGAGCCACCTCAAAAATCAAAGCCCATTGCTCTCAAGGGAGCTATTGATGATTCATCCTCCTCGGATAGTGAAGTTGATGTTTCTAGAGAAGTGGCACACCTCTCTAGAAGAATATCAAGATTAATTAAAATGAACAAAAATTTTAAAAATCGATCTAACAACAAATTTTCTCCTCGTATAGGTAAATGCTTCGAATGCAACGAACCGGGTCACCTAGCCAAGGATTGTCCCAAGCTCAAAGAGAAATATTTGAAATACAAGAAGAAGAAGGCAATGTATGCCGGATGGGATAAATCCGAACCTAGCGATTCGGATAGCGATGATGAGGGTGCCAAGATTGCTCTTCATGACCCAAACATTTGCTTCATGGCTCATGAAGATGAGGTACAATCCGAAACCGAAAGTGAATCCATTTACATACAATGTGAACTAGAAGCGGCTTTAGAAGAATTAAACTTTGAGTTCAAAAGATTAGCTAAAGAATATTCTTCCTTTAAAAAATTGCATATTTCTTGTGATTCTAAGTTTGAGCAACTACAATCATCTCTTGCTTTAATAAATGAAATGATAGGAGATCTAGATTTTGAAAACAAGCAATTAAGATCTAAGATTGAAAGATTGGAAATTGAAAACAATAAGCTTAAATCTAATCATTGTTTTTCAAGTAATCACCATGAAAATAGAAGATGGTACCATAAATCTCATGTTTCTACATATAAGAAAAAGTTTGTGTGTACATATTGCATGAAACATGGTCACATCTCTACACATTGTAGAATAAGAAATAACATTAATAATTATGAATTAATGTGGGTGCCTAAGGGTACCAAAAGTACTAACATTCAAGGACCCAAAACTTGGGTACCTAAAGGTTCTACAACTTGTCTACATGTAGGGAACGTCTCACACAAGACGTAAGGAGTTGTGGTACCTTGATAGTGGTTGCTCACATCACATGACGGGCAACAAGGAGTTATTTGCAACCCTATCAAGGATTGAAGGAGGCAATGTCTCCTTTGGTGGCGGCGAGAAAGGTAAAATCATAGGTATTGGTTCTATTGGTAAGAAACCTTCTCCCGTAATTGAAGATGTTTATTTTGTTAAAGGATTAAATCATAATCTTCTTAGTATAAGTCAACTAAGTGACAAAGGCTTTGACATCATTTTTAAACCGGACAAATGCATTGTTAGTAAAAATGACAAAATCATTTTTGTTGCCTTCAGAAAGTCTAATGTGTATATTTTTGAGATGAATGAGCTTTTAGATCAAGATGTAAAATGTCTTGCCGCGGTAGATGGGGATCCTTGGATTTGGCACAAGAGACTTGGTCATGCTCACATGAAACTTATATCTAAGTTATCCAAGAAGAATTTGGTGAGAGGTCTACCAAATCTATCTTATGTTAAAGACTCCACCTGTGAGGAATGTGCCAAAGGTAAACAAACCAAATCTTCGTTCAAATCCATAAACGAGGTATCCACTTCTAAACCTTTACAATTATTGCATCTTGATCTCTTTGGACCCATGCGTGTTTCCTCCCTTGGAGGAAAACACTATGTGTTTGTTATTGTTGATGATTTCTCTCGATTTACTTGGGTGATTTTTCTTGCTAATAAAGATGAATGCTTTGAAGAGTTTTCTCATTTTGTCAAAAGAATTGAAAATGAAAAGGATTCTAAAGTTGTTAAAATTAGAAGTGATCATGGTGGAGAATTTCAAAACAAACCCTTTAATGATTTTTGTGCTCATCATGGTATTTCTCATGTATTTTCCGCACCAAGGACACCACAACAAAATGGTGTTGTTGAACGGAAAAATAGAACCATACAAGAGATGGCACGCACTATGTTGAATTCTTATGATTTATCAAAATATTTTTGGGCGGAAGCCGTCAACACGGCTTGCCATGTTTTGAATCGTGTTTTAATTAGACCATCTCTCAAGAAAACTCCTTATGAACTTTTTCATAACAAAACTCCTCAAATTGGATATTTTCACATTTTTGGTTGCAAGTGTTTTATCTTGAATACTAAAGACCACCATGATAAGTTTGACTCTAAAATTGATGTTGGTATATTTTTGGGATATGCTCCTAGAAGTAAAGCTTATAGGGTTTTCAACAAACGAACTCTCGTTGTTGAAGAGTCTATAAACGTTACTTTTGATGAATCTAATGTTGGTTTTCAAGATGGTTTACCTAGGGATGATGATGTGCTTGAAGAACAAATGGAATCTTTGCAACTCAAAGGAAAAACCTCAACAATGGCATCCAATGATGGAAAGGACAAAAATGAACAACATCAAGAAGAACTTCCTAAAGATTGGAAATTTTCATCGGATCATCCTAAAGATCAAATCATAGGGAGCCCATCCAAAGGCGTTTTGACTCGCTCAAAAGCTTTGAGCGAATGTGGTAATGTAGCCTTTCTATCCCAAATAGAACCTAAACGTATTGATGATGCTTTGAAAGATGAGTTTTGGGTTTTTGCCATGCATGAAGAATTAAACAATTTTCAAAGAAACAATGTTTGGAAATTAGTTCCTAGACCAAATAACACTTCTATTATCGGAACTAAATAGGTTTTTCGAAACAAGCTTGATGTTTTTGGCATAGTTACTAGAAACAAAGCTCGTTTGGTTGCCCAAGGATACAATCAAGAGGAGGGCATAGACTATGATGAAACTTTTGCACCGGTTGCGAGATTGGAATCTATTAGAATGTTTTTAGCCTTTGCAAGTTTTAAAAATTTTAAGTTATTCAAATGGATGTTAAAAGTGCTTTCTTGAATGGTTTTATTAAAGAAGAGGTTTATGTTGAGCAACCCCCCAGATTTGTTGATTCATCTTTTCCAAATCATGTATACCGGGTTCAAAAAGCTTTATATGGGTTGAAACAAGCTCCTAGAGCTTGGTATGCTCGCCTCTCTAGTTTTCTCATTGAAAATGGATTTTCAAAAGGAACTATTGATAGTACTCTCTTTATAAGAAAAAGGAAAAATGATTTTATTTTAGTTCAAGTTTATGTTGATGACATTATTTTTGGTGCTACTAATGTATCTCTTTGCAAGGATTTCTCTAAAGTGATGCAAGATCAATTTGAAATGAGCAATATGGGAGAGCTCACTTTCTTTCTTGGCCTCCAAATTAAGCAATCCGATGATGGCATCTTCGTATCTCAAAGCAAATATGCTAAGGAGTTGGTGAAAAAATTTGGAATGGATAGCTCCAAACATGCCTCAACTCCTATGAGCACCACCATCAAGTTGGATGCGGATGACAATGGTGAGAAGGTAGACCAAAAGCTATATCGAGGTATGATTGGTAGTCTTCTTTATCTCACCGCTAGTAGGCCGGATATTATGTTTAGTGTTTGTGCATGTGCACGGTTTCAAGCTTCTCCTAAAAAATCTCATTTGATTGCGGTTAAAAGAATTATCAAATATATTAATGGCACTCTAGAACTTCGTTTGTTTTATCCAAAACATACTTCTTTTGATCTTTGTGGTTATTGTGATGCCGACTTTGCCGGTAGTAGGGTTGACCGCAAAAGTACGAGTGGTACTTGACAATTTTTGGGTAACTCACTTGTATCTTGGGCATCCAAGAAACAAAATTGTGTTTCCTTATCCACTACGGAAGCGGAATACATTGCCGCCGGTTTATGTTGTGCACAACTTTTATGGATGAAATCATATTTGATTGATTTTGATTTACATTTTCATGATACAAAGATTTTTTGTGACAATACAAGTGCAATAAATATTTCTAAGAATTCTGTTTTGCATTCTAGAACCAAACATATCGATGTGCGGCATCACTTCTTGCGTGATCATGTTGAGCGTAAAGATGTCTCTCTTGTGTATATTGACACTAAATCTCAATTAGCGGACATCTTTACCAAACCCCTTTGTGAAGTCGATTTTTGCCGCATTCGAAATGAATTGGGAATGTGCATTCTTTAAATTTTTTTTCTTGCTATTTCATTGTCATATCCATTTCTTTTTATGCCTTCAATGTCATATCATGCCTTAGCTCACATATGTGCCAAGAGGAGTGTAAAGGTGAGATACCGGGGTTGTCCCAAGAGGAGTGGGGTAGGTAGTAATACCTTGTGGAAGGTCGTAATTCCTAACGCTTGAGGGAAACACGGGCAGGCCAACACTTGAGGTGCATTGTGTGATTCTTATCGCATGAGCTTTTTATATATCCCCATTTTTGATGGTGACAAAGGGGGAGAGCAATCTCCTCACTTGTGCACCTATCAAGGGGGAGCCTTATAGATAGGGGGAGCAACTATCTATAAGCCATATATCTCTTTTATTTTACTCATGAATAATGGTTATTTGTCATCATCAAAAAGGGGGAGATTGTTAGGTCCTTTATTTTGATGATGATTTACAAACACCATTATTGGTGCTAATCGTGTATTGAGCCATATTGTAGATTTCAATTCATTAGCACCACGAAATGGAGGATTGGATGGAACATGAGCTACAACGATGATATCTAAAGGAGGTGGAGGCAAAGTGATGAAGCAATGCTTATCAAGAACATCATATGCTATATAGAAGCTTCATCAACTCATAAGCAATATCAAGACTCAAGGAATATGTTTCTATGTGAGAGATATTGCTATTTTATTTTCTCTCTCTAGTATTTATATGTAGGCAAGTATTTGAAGATTTCTCTTGAAGCTTTATGGGATATTACATACACACATACACTTTCAAACTCATTTTTTTTGTACTTGGGTCAAAAAGATATTTTCCACAAATACATGGACCTATTTGCAAAACTTCTTTTCAAACAAGTATGGTAAAGTGTTTACAAACTATTTGCCAAGTTTTACTTTTTTATGAATTTATTTGATATTTGTTATCAAAGTTTTAAATCAGGTTTTCTATGTGCATGTTTATGAGTCGACTCATGTATAGTAATGAGTCGACTCACAAACTGCTGCGTAGTTCTCTTTTCTCTTCTGCTGAATCGACTCATAAATTTCATGAGTCGACCCAACAGGTTGAGTCGACTTATACCTGTCATAAGTCGACTCAAGAACTGCGCTGGTTTTTGTGTTTTGGTTCTGCTGAGTCGACCCATACTTAATGAGTCGACTCATGAATGATGAGTCGACTCATATATTTTTTCAGTCGACTCATAAGCTGTTTTTTGGCCTGTAACGGTAACTTATGAGTCGACTCATGAACAGTGATGAGTCGACCCATAAACACTGTAACGGCTATATTTGTACAGAATCAGAACTCCGTTTTTCTTAGGATTTCAGCTGATCTCTTGGGGTTTTAAATGCAGTTTTCACATCTTATAAATACCCAACAACCTCAACTACTTCAGTTATCAAATTAATTGCAAAATTGCTTGAGCTTGAGTTAATTGTTTTCAAAGAGCCTTAATTTTCATTTGCTCACACTAATCAAGAGTTCACATCCCAAGCTTCAATTGCAATCTCTCTTCTTGCCATAGGCTGATTGTAAAGAGAGATATTTTCTTCCATTTGCTACTGTTGTGAGCTTGATCTCGTGGAGATCATTGTGTGGTTGTAAGATCTCAAGAGGAGATCGTTGTGTAGAAGAAGTTCCGGCTTCCAAACCGGGTGTGTAGTGGATTTCTCCTCGAGAGTGGGGAGCGGGGACGTAGGTCGGAGGACCGAACCTCGTGAACATATCGCGCGTCACAAATTAGCTAACTATTTCTATCCCTACTCTCTTATTATTGTTTTTATACTTCTTCTTATATGTGATTTATCGTATCTAATTTTTAATTGAATTTCATTAGTCCAAAAACCCTATTCACCCCCCCTCTAGGGCCTTTCATATATAGTTATATATATACATATATGTTTTGGTTTAGCTATATAGATATGAAACAAATTTACATTCATATATATAATCATATGTTTCATACTCTATTGTGTTTTTGAAAACATTGCATAGAATATGCAATTTTGTGAAAATACTGTCTTATTAGTTTATAGACTTCAATATCAATTTATACATGTTTTACTAAGTCTATAAAAACATTTCACAAAGTTTCAAAAGTTGGTTTGAGTCAAAATATCAAAATATCAATTTTCAGGTTTTCATGTTTTTGAACATATTTGCAAAATGATAATTTTTCACAAATGGGAAATGCAATTTGGAAAATTCTTTTTGTAACATGTTCGTTTTCATGTTTATATACATTTCCCAAAGTTTCATAATTTTTGGACTTCATTTGTTATTTTAAACAAATTCCCAAAAGTCAAAAAATATGTTTTAAAACCTGGTTTTCAGCTGTGTCAGATTTCGGTCGACCGACCCAGTCGACCGCTCGTTTGGTTTTTTGGCATTGGGCGACAGAGAGTCTGTCGGTCGACCAGTCCGGTCGACCGAGAGTTCCATAGGTAGACCGCACCGGTCGACCGAAGATGTCAGCTTGTTCTTTTTGTTTTCGACCTGAATAGCGGTCGACCGAACTTTTTCGTCGGTCGACCGAACGGCTCCATCGGTCGACCGAATAATTTTCCGGTCGACTGACAAGTTGACCGTTGGTTTCCAACGGATCTTTTCTGAGCTGATTTTCTGGGGGCTTTTTAGTCTTTTGTTTTGGGGTTTTTGCTAAGATTTCTAGTGGGTATATATACCCCATTACTGATGTCTTTTCAGAAAAATCAAGAGAATGGTTTAAAAGATTTTAACAAGGGTTTAAACTTGTTTAGTGTTTGTTTAAGTTTGTTTTAAGAAGCTTTTAAGCATTTGAGTGTTTCGGTTTTGTGATTCAATTCTACAAGAGCTTGAGGAGATCATCTATTGGTGTTTGGGCATTTAACTATTCTCCCTCCAACTCTTGATATATTGAGAAGTTTTCTAAACTCTATTTCTAGCTATTTTATATATTTAATTATCATTGTTATTTAGCTAGAACTACATTGAGTTTAGTTTTGATTTATATCTCTTTGTTCACACACAACCTTTTGAGCTTATTGTATTTACATTCATAGTATAATTTAGGGTTGTGGGTTTGTGACTAAGAGTTGTGCTTAATTGAGTTCTCACCTTGTTTTGAGAACAATCATTTGTTATATTTGTGCTTTTGTGAGAATCACTTTGTAATACACTTGTACACCGAGTGAGGAGTGTGTGGTGAGAGTCGGGGATCGTCCCAAGAGGAGTGGCGTCGGTTGACGTGCCTAGAGAGAGGTTGTAACCGAGCACTTGAGGGAGACACGGCTAGGTCCAACACTTAGTGGGTGTAGAGTGTGATTGCATAGTGTTTATTGTGTGAGAGTTTTCGGTGAACTTGTAAACCGAGTGTGTAGAAGAAGTTCCGGCTTCCAAACCGGATTGTGTTAGTGGATTTCTCCCCGGGAGTAGGGAGCGGAGACATAGGATGGAAGGTCCGAACTCCGTGATCATATTGCTTGTTTGAGTGTGCTTTGGCGTTCATTCATATTTATGTTCATATCTTATATCGCCATTGTGCATTGCTCATTTCTATATCATCCACTATCTTGTTTAGATTGTTTACCCTTGTGTTGTTTATATATCCTTGCATATATTTCTATCATATAGGATATATCCCTTAGTTCATATTGCTTATCCTAGCTCATATATATTGTTGTATTTCATACTTGCTAGGATAACTTGTTAATTAATTTTAATTGGCATTTAAATCGGATTAGATTAGCACAAGACCCTAATCACCCCCCCTCTAGGGTTTAACAATTGGTATCAGAGCTTGGTGCTCTTTGATTTAAGGTCTAACCACCTTGAGTTAAAAATCCAAGTTATTTTTTTATGCTAATCTTGTTTTGGTTGTATTTGCATCTTGCTTGTATATTTTTATAATTTATGGATATGAATAATGCATCTTGTTTAGGCTATGATTCTAGTGTTGCTCCTAGATTAGATAATTTCCCCTATGCCCAATGGTGTGTTAGATTTAAGCTATTTGTTAGATCTAAACATTTTGATTTATGGGAAATTATAGATGATGCTTATATTATGCCCATTTTGGAGAAATCCAAATGGAATAAAAATGATCATCGAATGTTTACTATAAACAACATTTTGTTAGAATATTTGCTAAATGCTTTTAACTCATCTATGTCTAACAAGTTTGTTCATTTTGATAGTGCTTACAACTTATGGAAATTTATTGAAGCACATCAAGGGGAATTGGAGGCGATCCAACAAGCTTTGGAGGATCCGGCTTCAAGTTCATGTGGAGCTTTATGCACACGAGCACTAGGCGATAGCCCTAGTGAGGTTTGCGAGTTCGAAACCACTAATAATTTATATAGTGATGAATTTGCTTGTGCTAGTGAAAAATTATTACATGCCTACAACAAATTGCAAAATGATTTTATTAATTTAAAATACAAGCATGATAATTTAGAATCCGATCATGAGGAGCTAGTGTCAAAATTGAATGTCATTGCAAAAGAAAATACCATGCTTAAAGAAAACAATGACATGTTAATTTTGGAAAATGAAAAATTAACATCATCCATTTCTAGCTTAACTCATGAAAGAGATAATGCCATGTTAGAAGTAAAGAACATACAAAATGATACTGAATCTTTTATAGATAATTATATATGTTCTATTTCTAATAACAATACTTGTATGCATAATGATGAGTTGAATCATATTAAGAACCGCATATCTTGTTTAGATTCAACCTTAAAAACATGTATTGTTAATAATAAGAAACTTATGGACAAGTGTGCTAAGTCTAGTGTTACAAAATCACCTATACACTATGCACACTTGTATAGCAAAGTTTACAAGTGCTCTATTTGTGGTCGCAAAGGCCATTTAGCTAAATTTTACTATGATGCACACAAATATAAGAATGCTAAAGCTCCTTGTGCATCTCAAAAGGCTTCTTCATCACACACACATTTACATGCACCTAAAGTTCATCATAAGCATGCTAATGTGTATTCATGTGATTATTGTGGTCGTTTTGGTCATTTGGCCGAATATTGTTTTGATTTAAAAAGAAAATCTTCTTTGCCAAATGATTCTAGTAGACCACATGTTTTTAAATGTGATGTTTATAGTAGGTTTGGACATCTTGCTAAATTTTATTTTGATTTGTAAAATGCTCCAAATTTGCAATTTGCTCCAAAAAGACCACCTTTATTTAATGATGTTTCTCATTTGCAAAATAATCTTAAAAGAAAATCTTTAATTGCAAATGATTCCCGTGCACGAGCCAATGGTCCACAAAAACAAATGGATCTCTTTCATTGCACGTATTGTAATCGGAAGGGTCATTTGAGCGATTATTGCTTTGACCGTGTTAGTGCACCACATGTGCCCAAACGGGTTCATAACCCTAGGGCTTTGAGCTTAAAAGATAGGGGTCATGTCCCTAAACCTTTTTGTACCAAGAGTTCTTGGGTACCAAAATAAATTTGATTTTTTAAACCAAGAATTTTAGTGTTCTTACTTTTTCCTTTCTTGGTTTTGAAAATTATGTCTTAAAATCTTTTGATTATGAAAAAAAAAATTTTAATTGATCAAATCTTTTATTTTCATGATTATTAGTTTTGATTTTAATAAGAGGCTTGTAGTTATATACCCTCCGGGTTTATTGGGTGTTTATTCCCAAATTATGTTTACTGGATTCTAGAATGATTATATGGGTTGGAACAAGCTTAAGAGCTTGATATATTGTTGCCTCTCTTAAAATTCTTTTTGTTAAAGATTTTTGTTTTGATTGATTGCTTTGAATTCATTATATTTCACTTATACGATGATATTTATATGTTTGTGCTTATGGATCATCTATTCGTGCCTTATAATGTATTCCATATGTGGTTTGATCAAATCCCACAAAGAAAATTCTTTTTTGATCAAACATTATTTTTAGACTCAAATCTTGATTTATGATTTTATTTGAGTAATTTGTTTTCATTTGAAAACCTTTTACATGATTTTCATGTTCCTTTCTTTTGATTTCATAAATCTATTTTTGATCTTTATGTTTTGAGACACATTATCTCAATGATACATTCATATGTGTTCTCATTCTCTTGTAGTATGTGAGTGACATTTGGCATATTCATCTATGCTTACTCACATATGGTTGCCATGATCTTTATTGCATATATTCCATATGACATTTTGATAGGGGGAGCAATCCCTATATCTTTTTATGTTTTATACTCACCTATGCTTATTGATAGGGGGAGCTTTCGCTCTCTTAATTCCTTTGTCCCTTTTTGATGTTGTCAAAGGAGGAGAAATATTGTGAGTATATGTATATTCTCTCTTGTTTATATGCATGTGTATTATAATTTATATACTCATTACCTTTTATGCATATATCCTTTTTGTAAATTGTTTGTCATCATCAAAAAAGGGGAGATTGTTGGCCTTCTTGTTTTGATGATGTTTAACAAACAATTTACTTCTAATGTTGTTTGTCTAGTATTTGTGTTTTAATATTTATTGTAGACAAACAACGTAGTTGGAGGTTGGAAGGATTGCGCTTCAACGATCATATCAATATGGAAGTTGGCGGAATGTCGGTGAAGCTTATGCATTCAAGTTAAAGATCCAAGATCCCGCTTCATCCGCAAGTGTACCAAGATAGAGCTTCGTTGAAGATCAACTAGCTTGGGTAATTTAGTTTAAGTTTTATATTATATGTGTTAGTACTTTAAGCTCAATTATATACACACATACACGTTTTGGTTTTTGTATATATATAGTTATATATATACATATATGTTTTGGTTTAGCTATATAGA